>CAIGRT010139575.1:0-27179 GCA_903798405.1 Fraxinus platypoda
AAAATAAGTAAATTTTTACTTATAAATATGAAAAAGAATAAGTAACACGTAAAAAAAAAAAAAAATAATAAAAAATATATATCATACATGTTTGTTAATTTTTTTAAATTTGCAATGCAATTTATTTATGTGAGAAAAAAATTAGACATTAATGCTTATTCAAAATATTCCATTTTTAATATTGCCATATATTACGATTTACGATTTTTCTTTATTAATTTTTTAATTTTACTTTCCGAGATTGTGGAAAATAATTATAATTTAGAAATATTGAAAAAAATAAAAATGATTAAGCATATTTGAGTTTAAACAATTAAACAACACAATTAAAAAAAGTGTAACTTTTTTTTTTCGTAATAACTTAGTTCAAGAGTATATTTAATCTTACTTTAAAGATATTTTTTAAAAGTAAATAAAGATTTACTTTCTCAGAAGATAATTATATTAGTAAAAAAAAAAATGTCATTTTGTAATTTGTGTAATAAATAAGTAACTTAGAATGTTTCAATTACCACACCAACATCAAGATGATTAGTCAATTAATTTTAGTCACTTAAGTTTATAAAGTGACATTAATGGTCACTCAATTAAAAACACTATCAAACGGTAAAAGGTAAGATAAAATTAAAGGCAGCGTACCCTTAACTCTATTCTAAAATAAGGTAAAAAGTAAGACAAAATTATTGATACCGAAAATTTTTCATTAATTTGGTCATTATAATTTCAATTTTGATAGAAAAATAGGGTCAATGACAGAGTTTTTGACACACTATCATTCGACAAAATTTTGATTGACAATTAAAAAAATTAAACAAAAAATTGTCAATAAAAAACTGTCAAACCAGTCCTCGAAAAAAGGCTTCCTTAGCTTTTTTGCTTATAATTTTAGGGCTTGTTTGGTACAAATTAAAATTACATTTTAATCTAAGTCAAAGTCAAATAATCAATATTAACTACATTTTTCATGGGTTCCACAACTTTTTAACCACACATTCCAAAAGAGTAGTGCTATTCGTAGTGAAGACTGCCAGCAGTCACCCTACGTGGCATCTACATGGCACCTATGTGGAATAATGTTAAAAAAGGAAATGTAGCATAATTTAGTAATTCTTTTTTTTTAAATAAGGGAAAATAGGTCCTTGGGAATAACACGATTCTTCCCAAAAATTACCAAATTCATCCCAAAATTTTCTAACCATCCTTCTTCCCAAAGTTCTGGCCGTTCGTCTTCAACAAATCCATAATGCCGGTCAAAATCGGTAATTTGATAAACCTGTGGACATTTTCAAAACTTGTTGTCAGCAAAGTCGGTGGCTTGGGACTGAGGGAATTGAGGAATATTCAGCATTTGCAGGGGACACTAGCCATTTCAGATTTGCAAAATGCAACGGTCATCGAGGATGCAAATGAGGCATGTTTAAGGCGTAACCAAGTACTCGATGAATTACGAATTGCAGGGGAAATGTTGAGAGTTCCATCTTTGAATGTGCTTAATTATTTGATGCATAGCCCGTTTTACTTTATTGTAACAGGTGCAGCAGTGATGAAGAAACATATTTGCCTTCACCTTTGCCACCCCATGTAGATGCCACGTAGTGCGATTGCCGACAGTCTTCACTACGAATAACATTACTCATTTCAAAAATTTCTATCACAATCTACTAAAAATCTAATTTTAATTCCCACCAAACACCCTTTGTTATTGTTTGATATCCATTATTGTAAAACTCATTTTCTTTTTAAACTTATTTTTAATCACACATTTTCACAATAAAATATTTTGTACGTAAAATTAATTTTTTTAAAACTTTTTAATCATATATTCTTAAAAATTCATTATTAGAAAATGCATTTTCAACAAAAACACATGCTTACACCCTGTTTGATGCACTTTCTTACAAAAATTCATTTTTACAACTCATTTTCAACCCCATATTTTCCAATAAGAGTGTCTGATGCACATTAAAACGGAAAGCATGCATTTTTTTGTGATGTGATGGTGAATAATATTTTATTGAAGAAAGAAAAATTATTGATGTGATGGAAAATATTATTTTATTGAGGAATATGTGGTTGAAAATGAGTAAAAGAATAAGAATGAAAATAAAAATGTGACTCAAACAGGAGATAAAATAATATTACATGCAAATTCAATTTTTTTTCTTATTTTTTAACCACATATTTTTCATCACATCACATCATAAATTGCATTTTCTTCTCAATAATGTGCATCAAACACCACTAATAGTGTTACACCCTCATAATTAAGACTGAAGTGTCTGATGCACATTAAAACGGAAAGAATGCATTTTTTTGTGATGTGATGGTGAATAATATTTTATTGAAGAAGAAAAAATTATTGATGTGATGGAAAATATTATTTTATTGAGAAATATGTGGTTGAAAATGAGTAGAAGAATAAGAATGAAAATAAGAATGTGACTCAAACATGAGCTAAAATAATATTACATGCAAATTCAGTTTTTTTTCTTATTTTTTAATCACATATTTTCCATCAAATCACTATTTAAAACGTATTCTCCACCCAAGAATCTGTATCAAAAAGGTTGGTCAGCACTATGGGCCCCACTAAATATTGAATCTTAAACGGACTTAAACCCTAATTAAATCATAAATCAGAATCTTCTGAACCAACGGCTCTGATTGTCTTAAAAAATGACTTTGAACATCAAAATCCCAAGTCTTTGCATTTCAGCAGCCACCCCCTTACATCTTTCAGTTCCTTTTCCAGACAAAAACACGCACATATAGATACAAAAACACACAATATATAGGGATTTTTAGATAACAACGCAGCCATGTGTGGAATTCTTGCAGTACTCGGTATTACAGATAATTCTCAGGCCAAACGGTCCAGAATTATTGAACTCTCCAGAAGGTGTATATATATTTTTTCGTTTCTTTGAAGTTTTGGCTTCAATGTGAAGTGTTACATTATCATGTGGATTTATATTGTCGTATTGGTTGTATTGTTATCATCTCTGTTTATGTTATTTTGGATTTGATAAAATTTGATTTTGCCGTTGAAATGTGAATGCGCATACTGATAAATTATCATTTTCCGTGTTTATTTTCTCTAATTAGCTTATAATTTTGTTAAATTTGTTTTAAAAATAATTTTAATTTTGAAAGGCCTATATAACTGTTATAGTTTCTACTTAAATGTTGCATGATTTTTTGTTGATAGAATTAATTGTTATGTCTCACCGTGTTAGTATTTTTTAAACTTGGATATGTAAGAGTACGATGTATGGAATATAATTACGCAACCTATTGATAAACTTGATGCAAGGCCACATGATTTTCATTTGCAGTGAATGACGGAATTCTGCTTTCAGGAGAATTTTCATCAAATCTATTATGATTTGTCAAAGTAATTGCGTGAAAATAAAAAAATAAAAAATAAAATTGTTTTATGTATGCTGTCTCTTAAAAAATGGGTTTTATCAACTAAAAAATACAGGCGTCTAATAATTCTATATTCCTAGGATCAATTAAAATTTCTTTGCCTTTACCTGGATATTGAAAGTAATATGTGCTTTCCAAGTTCAGTTTTCTTCTGTATTGTTGCTTTTTGCTCTTATAGTGAACTAGCAAACTGATATAATTAGCCGAAAGAGCAATTGCCTAGTCTAAAATTTCTGTCACAGGAAATATCACTTACTCTTTTGTCATTTGATTTTGGAAATGTAGGTTGCGTCACAGAGGCCCTGACTGGAGTGGCTTGCACTGCCATGAGGATTGTTATCTTGCTCATCAACGATTAGCTATTGTAGATCCTGCTTCAGGTGATCAACCACTATATAATGAAGACAAAACAGTTGCTGTCACGGTAGGTGAAGTTTTATTTCATGTTTCTGCTGCTCAGTTGCAAGAGGATGTACGTTAATCTATTCTAGCTTGAGCTTATTCTTGAGTGGAAGGATTACTTAGTTGATAGCTAAATTTCGCCTTTTTGAGTTTTGATATGAAATCAAGAAAATCATGCACAATGGTTTTTGGTTCCTTTTTGTGTGTTTGGAACTTTGGATAGATGTGCAGGCCTAGAAAGGTTTAGGGGATGTAGGCCCCATTCTTGCTTCATGTGTGAATGTGGAGGACCAGAAACGGATCATCTTTTTCATGTTTAATGTGTCATTTTCAGACAAAATTTTGCCTAAGGTGTCCCGTTGCATAATTATGCTTTGTGTATAGGAACATTCCCTTCCCAGTGTAGTGATGAGAGCAACGTTCCATGATCTTGTTCTAAATTCAGCATACTACCCCTGAAGTTTCTTATTACGTTAGAGTAACACTTGTCATGGCGTTGATTCTGATATTTGCAGCCATTTACGTTGTCTGATCATTTGTAAGAGAAGATACCATAATGGTTTCTCTGAAAGGAATAGCTGCCTCCTTCAAATTTCTAGTTTCCAACTACGCTTTATGTCACGTTTCTTATCATTCCTGGACTATCATTCTGGTTAGCTTCTACGAGGCTCATGATATTCTCGACTAGAGTCTGTTGCTGATCCTGGAAAAAACCATTCCTACTGGAGAACAATAATGAAAATCCAGTTGAATGTTGAACAGTCCATTATTTTTGTTTTGTCCACTTGATTTTTCAATAGCCGTTTTGAAATAATGTGAATGGATTGTTTATTTACAGAAGAACTAGTAATTTGATCTTGCTCCTTGCTCCTTTCTTTTTTCCCTTTCTCTTGTGCTTTTAGGTTAATGGGGAAATATATAACCATAAGGAACTGAGGGAAGAGCTGAAGTCTCATCAGTTCAGAACGGGAAGTGACTGTGAAGTTATTGCACATCTTGTAAGTGCTTTAACAGTGTATTCAGATGCAGGTCTACCATTCTTTAGTTGACTATAAGCCATATATATCATTTAAAAGAATTGTTCTTTGCCAAATATTACAGATAAAGTAATAGCATAAGAATTCACAAAATTTATTCTACATTCATCTATATTTTTGTGGGCTTCACATTCTCTCTCTCTCTCAGTATGAAGAATATGGAGAAGATTTTGTTGACAAGTTGGATGGGATGTTCTCTTTTGTGCTTCTTGACACTCGCGATAAAAGTTTTATTGCTGCTCGGGATGCTATTGGCATTACTCCACTTTACATTGGCTGGGGTCTTGATGGTATGTTACTTTCTTTTCCCCTCTATAAAGTCTACAGTTGCTCAATTAAGTATGCACCGGCCATGCTCTAATCATTATGTTATCTTGAATATTTTCTGTGCTTTATTACTTGGTAATCCCCAGCCAACCTTGTTTAGAAAAGGTTGCTTCTTTGTATAGTCATTAGGCCATTCTGTCAACAGGTTTCCATTCCTAGGAATGACAACCTATCTCTTACATATGCCAATTGTTTGGCTCTCTCATTCTGTAGTTTCTGTTTAACTAAATGTTATTTTTCCTGTAGGATCGGTTTGGTTTGCTTCAGAAATGAAAGCCTTGAGTGATGATTGTGAAAGATTCATGTCATTCCTTCCTGGCCACATATATTCAAGCAAAACTGGTATGCTTTTGAAATTATGGGAATTAACACATTATTTACTTTGAACTCCTAATCTCAGTAGTAAAATCAGTTTAGCTCCATTTTTCTTTTACTCCTACAGTATACCTTGTGAATTCTTCATGAATTTTATGGATCTATCTCGCTAATACGTTGATAATTATGAATCTACATTTCTACAATAAAATCACACTTTTAAGTTTTAAGAAGCTATAAAAATTTATATAGTTTTTCAAGTCTACAACTTCTTTAGTGCATTAAGAAGTTAAATCATACTATTGTTTTTAAATCATCCACGTCGTCTGTTGAAGTTTCTTCTGTTATCAGTTAGTCAAAATTTATCATTACATATTTCCCCATAATGATTTTAATCTTTCATGATAGGTGTGCTACCAATTAGCTAGGTCTTCTGTATTTAGTGAGAATTTGTAAAAAGAATGGAAGTGAAACTGTTATGTTAATTCTGTTAAAAATTGGGGACTTGCTTCTTAGGTGGTTTAACAAGATGTTCATTAAACATGTGCTTTATTCTGTTAAAATTGGGAACTTGATCTTTAGGTGGGTTAATAAGATGTTAATTTAACATGTACCAATACAGTATAATTTTTTCTCTTCGCTGCAGTTACCTATACTGTCATTTGAAATGCAAGCAATATTCATCATTATATTTGATATTCCATATTATGTTGACAGGAGAGATCAGGAGATGGTACAATCCTCCGTGGTACTCAGAACACATACCTTCAGCTCCTTATGATTCCTTAGTACTGCGCAAGGCCTTTGAGAAGGTTAGTTGATCCATATTTCTTTACTGGGAGGAAAGACTTTTAGTTTTTCACTCTTGGAGCCTAAAGTTTTGCTTCTGTTGATAAATCATTCTTCTACCTTTTGCTTCTTGCTACTGGATATTATTGTCACAGATTAGAGATTTAGTGTGATCTCTCCCACCGTTGTTCTTTTAATCTTGCCCTTGTTTGGTTCTCATTATTTCCAAAAATACATTTTTCTTTTTCTTATTTTCTACCGCACTTTTCTTTCTTTTTTAACAACAGATTCTCCATCAAAATACTATTCCAAAATGCATTTTGGACAAAAAATGGGTCTCAAACAGGCTCCTAATCTACTCTTTTCATATCATCTTATCTCACTCGACTCTCTTCTTTTCCTTTCCTCTATGGCTTACTTCCTCATATTTATGCATCGTTGCCCCTGCTTCTTTGTTCTTCAATTATTTCCCCTCATTTTTTGAATATTGTTTATGATCCCACTTCTCTTCTTCTCTTAGCCCCTATTTGAGCCACATTAAAATTTTCATTCTCATTCTTCTACTCATTTTCAACCACACATTCTTCAATAAAATAATATTTTCCATAACATCAATAACTTTTCCTTTTTTTTCAACCACACATTCTCCATCAATCTACTATTCCAATATACATTCTTCCAAAATAATGTGGCTCAAACACACCCTTATTCAATTCTTTCATGCACTCAGCAAGGAAGCATATGAAATAGATTTTGTTGAAATCTGTGCTTATCCAGTCTTAGCATATTTTTCGTTTATTACTGTCTTGAATGTCATTCCCATTTTTTTTTGCCTATCTTAATTTATTTGTAGGCTGTCGTTAAGAGACTTATGACAGATGTACCATTTGGTGTACTTTTATCTGGTGGATTGGATTCATCGCTTGTTGCTTCAGTGGCTTCCCGCTATATGAAGGACTCAGAAGCTGCCTGCCAGTGGGGATCTCAGTTGCATACTTTTTGTATTGGCTTAAAGGTAATAATAGTTTCCTCACCTTAGCCCAGCATTTTCAGAATTTCTTCTGCATTTGTATCACTGCCTGAAGCATATTTGTTACCTTTTTATGTTATCTTCATCCTAAAATGACCTTCATGTTTGATTTTTCCAAGTCAAATTGACTTTAGGAAGCAATATCTTGTCTTATAGATAGTATCATTGTTTAAGGGAATCCTCTGGGTAGATAAGCCATTATGCAATAGTCTTTTTTTCCCTATCAAACCCTTTCAAATTTTATGCAGTCTAAATGAAAGAGTTACTTCAAATTTTAATCCATCTGAAATTAATCATAGTTACACTACTATTCTTATCTACTATGATACTATCCGATAATGGTGCGAGTTTTTGCAAATCATGTTGATCTAGGTTGTATTTTATAGTTTTTTGTTTTATCATGATTATGACATTTTCATTGTATCTATATTACTAGTTAATCATTATTTACTGTAATACATGTTTGCTGAACTTAAAGACAAACTTATTTCCTCAATAGTGGTGGTCTTTCTTTAATTAGATTGGACTTGTTCCAAAACTCTATGATTCTTATATACTATTCATTTTCCTACTTTATACATTATCCCTTTCACTTTGCTCATTTAGGTTTTATCTCTCAGGGTTCACCCGATTTGAAGGCTGCCAGAGAAGTAGCAGATTATCTTGGCACTCGGCACCATGAGTTTTATTTTACGGTGCAGGTAATTGTTTTCCTAGGAAAATGGATTAACTTGTTGTGCATCACGCAAGGATAAGATTTGTTTTAATATTATTATTTCGATTGCTAAATCAGGAAGGACTAGATGCACTAGAGGAGGTCATCTACCATATCGAAACATATGATGTGACTACTGTCCGAGCCAGTACCCCAATGTTTCTTATGTCTAGGAAAATAAAATCACTGGGAGTCAAAATGGTTCTCTCCGGTGAAGGCTCTGATGAAATTTTTGGTGGTTATTTGTATTTTCACAAGGCACCCAACAAGGAGGAGCTTCACCAGGAAACATGTAGCAAGGTACTGTTAATTGCAGCTTTATGTATACTCGTTGGAATAGGATTCTCTCTATGATTCGTGTTATATTTACTTAGTAACTTCTATTAAATAATTTTGTAATTCTTTATATTGGAACCAGATTAAAGCTCTTCATCTTTACGACTGCTTGAGGGCTAACAAATCAACTTCAGCATGGGGTGTTGAAGCTCGTGTTCCTTTCTTAGACAAGGAATTTATCAATGTTGCAATGAGCATTGATCCAGAATGGAAAATGGTACATGACTATTGATCCTGTTCTTTTTTCACCTATCAGCACTATATTGAGCCATTTGCTGCTATATTTATTTGTAGATCTAAGAAATACTATCCTTGCTAATATTGAATAAGAAGATGTGCTGCTAATACTTGCAAGAGATAAATTTAAAGGTCATATTTGTCATTGCATCCAATACTTGCTGATAAATGTGTGCATTTTGACAATCTGCCTTTGCTTTGACTTCACATTTTCTATTTCATAATTTTTTGTTACTTCTGTTATTCTTTACATGTATTTGACTCTCCATGTCATGCGCCTGATGTATGACATCTTGGCTGCCATTCATTGGATAATTACCATGAGTTGTAATTATATGTATAGAAAAAGGAAATTGATACACAATGGTAGGCATTTTATTTATGCCATACTGAGTACAAAATTCATGCAATTAAAATTTCTGAACTTCAGCGTTGGAATTGAACTTTTATCATTTATCAGCAGCCCGTAAAGTAGACGTTTACTGTAAGCTCAATTCTGTCGATATATTCAGACTTTGTTTGACTAACAATGGCAGATAAGACCTGATCTTGGAAGAATTGAGAAGTGGATTCTACGGAATGCCTTTGATGATGAACAGAATCCATATTTGCCAAAGGTTTGCTCCTTTGCTGTTAATTTGATGGCCCTGAATTCCATATTATTCCACTATTCTTTCTCCTCATTTTGCCTGTTACAAACGGAACATTTGCATCATGTGGTCAGCTAGTTGACCCTGCCTTTACTTTTTTGGTTTTAGCACATTTTATACAGACAAAAAGAACAGTTCAGTGATGGAGTTGGGTACAGTTGGATTGACGGCTTGAAGGATCATGCAAACCAACAGGTATGAGCAACATCTCAATTTGTGCAAATTACTGAATTACAATATTTCTCTTTTGGAGCTTCTCAATCGTTGACATATTTGAATAATTGCCCTTATAAATACTACTGTCAGGTTACAGATGCAATGTTAGCCAATGCAAATTTTGTCTACCCTGAGAATACTCCAACAACAAAAGAAGGGTACTACTACCGGACCATCTTCGAGCGCTTCTTCCCTAAGGTGGGTTTTGCATACTGGTTTAGTTCTTCATTTCTTTCTTGTTCCCGCTTCCTCCTTTTTAGCGAAAGACAGGGTTGGGGGTCGTTGTTTGTTTGCTTGGAATTGCAATGTTGCTATACAAGTTTATTAAAATATTGAATTATGTCACGAGCTTCCAACTTCTCTCTCACACATTCGCTTCACTCATACCAAAGATCGTTGTACTCAATATCTTCTCTCCATTTTGAATAGAATGCTGCGAGGTCAACTGTTCCCGGGGGTCCAAGTGTGGCATGTAGTACCGCAAAGGCGGTGGAATGGGACGCAGCATGGTCAACCAATCTTGATCCCTCTGGACGAGCTGCCCTCGGTGTTCATGTTGCGGCATACGAGGAAACAAAGGAGGCTAAGGATGATTCGTCGGGATATGCCCGCCCTCAGAAAGCACAACTAGAGAAGAATGTAGTGACTGTTTGATTGTTAGCTTTATTGTGTAGACGTGCAAAGCACTATTTTAAATTATGTTCTATTGTCGAGGTGAAAAGACATTATATCCATTGAAGTCGTATAGACTCAGTCATGCCAATCTTTATTCAAATGATGCTCTCATTTCAAAATTAATCTCTATATTCATTCTCGAGTTATGCGTGTTATCATTGTATTGAGTCGATGTCCGGAGGGACAATTTACAAGTAAATATCAAAATTCATACTAAGATGTGGCCTACTGCTTCAGTTTAAATGCTAGTGTGAGCAAAAAATACTTATATTTTGACAAAGTCTTTGATAGAAGTTGAAAAAATGTGTGGTTAAAAGTTGAAACTGAAACTTGATCGGTCGAAAAGAATTTTAAAAAAAATTTAACAAACAAGCACTAAAAGTTATGAATGATTGTGACACATCGTCACAAAAGTGGTTTAAGCCCCTTGCAGGCTAGTGTCGACCTTTGTTATTTATTTACTTCACAACCAATAATATGCCCAAAATAATTCTTCGAAATGGGAACCAAATGCGAAATAAATTGACGTGGAAGTTGTCGGTTCATGTTCTTCGACATTAAAAAGAATAAATATAAATTAAAGTGTTGGGATGGGGGCTGAAAGTCCAATCAGGACAAATGGTAGATAAATTTATAGAAAATGATACTTGTACACCCTTATGTACCTGTAGCATCTCTCAAAATTTATTTATTTTATTAGAATGGTCTATGAGATTTTGGATTTGAATTGTACATATAAGGATTAAAAGGGACCATGACATGCAAGACTCCGTGGCCCAACGGATAAGGCGCTGGTCTACGAAACCAGAGATTCTGGGTTCGATCCCCAGCGGAGTCGGTCATTTTTTTTTTATAAGGGTCACTGAAATGCAAATAAAAATTTAAATAAATTCTAGTAATTCTTCTATGTATTGTTCTACTTGGTTATAAAACTGCAGATTTTATATTTGGTATGTATTTAATTTCCCAAAATATATATTTTTTATTTCACACAAGTGAAAGTAACTCTCACTTTAAAACTGAATTACATTAAACCCATATTTGATACAAATTAAAATTTAGCCCATGTTTGAGTTCCATTTTGGTAAAAAATGTATTTTTGTATAATAGTTTTTTGAAGAATGTGTGATTAAAAAGTAAGAAGAATTTTTTGAGCTACGTATAAAATTATTTTACTGTAGAATGTGTAATTGAAAATGAGTTTTGAAAAAATGAGATTTAAATAAGGACTTAAATTTTAATCAAAGTCAAAGTCAACAACTAATTTTAACCACATTTTATGTGACCCACAACTTTTCAACCACATATTTCATCAACTTTTGTCAAAATCTACAAAAAATTTGATTTTAATCCCCACCAAATAGGAATTAAATTCGTAATATATACATACACAAGATAAATGTTCTTATCAGCCTTTTTTTTGGGGGCATCTAACTTTATTGTAAGTAAAAAAGAACTTTGAATGTCAGAAACTACGAAATAACTAGCGAACAAAATTTTATTTACTTTTTCATCCTCATCGATATCTAGAAGTACCTCATCGAGTATACCAAACATATAGGGCGTGTTCGACAGAGATTAAAATTGGATTAAAATTGAAAAATTAGCCGTTATTGTTGACTTTTATTAGACGCGTGAGATCCAATAACGACCATTTTTTCAATTAAAATTGGATTTTAATCCTGAGCAAACAGGCATTTAATAATTCTCGAGGAAGAAGTGCAATTTTGCCTCTTTCGTCATGCCAATATATGCAGATAACATGGAAAGATCAAAGCTTTGATTCGATTGCACGTGTAAAAAATCAGAGGATTGGAAGAACAAAGTAAAGATTGGAACTGAGTTCAGTGCCCAAGCAACATTCAACCACGTTTGAAGTAAATTGCATGAAAAATAACAGAATAGGTAGTGAGAAGTTTAGTGCCATTGACTAAACCTGCTCTCGCCACCCGGGGGTTTGCGTACACCACCAAAGTAGTCTTTGGATTCGACTTTGCCATATGCAAATATATCATTGCCACTCATTTCTTTAAGCTTAGCCATACTCAATGACTTCTCAGCCGAACCTCGAGGAACCTCTCCCTTAAAAAATGTCATTGCCTGTTAACTCTGCAAACTTCCGTTTATGAGTTTTATTCGAAGTCATGACCACGTGTCAAGGAGTGCAGCTTTACTTAGCCCTTTGATCCAATCGCAGTCGCAATTTGCCCAACTTCGACCGCACATTATAAATGTTAGTTCAGTTTGAGTTGTAATTTTCTTTCTATTGTAATATTTTCTTTCAGTTGTAAAATAGCTATGATATTTGTAAACGTTTAGTATAATTCCTCGTCATTTAAAAACGTCTACTCCTATTACTTATATTGGTCGGGCGGTCGCCCCATTTTCTACTGAGCGCCCGCCCATACCAAGTCGGGAGCCATGATATGCACGATTTTTGGAGATCTTTTGGGACTCCTTAGAGGGATATAAATACCAACTCTAAAAAAATAATTAGGGTGTGGAGAATTAATTGCAAAAGAAGCCAAATAACACATCAAGATCAAATCCAAGAAATTCAAGATTGAATTCAACAATTTTTGGGTGATGAACAACATTTATATCTTTTACTTTATTCTTCATAACATGTTAGGCGAGATTTCTTTGTGCTAGGAGAACGATGAACCATGTAATATGAGTTTTTAATTTTATATATTTGACATTAAAAACACATTTTTGATATTGAATGATCTATATGATTTTATTTTCTCAACAATTATTGTGCATGATAGTTGTGTGAATGTGGTGACTTGTTTTATGCATTCGAAAGAACGAAAATATGTTCGACATATATAAATTATCATAAGGTCCGATAGGGAATATAAATATACTGCTGTGGNTATGTTCGCATTCATCATAGAAATATAGTTGAGTCATATATAAAAGTAGGTTTAACATTACTCAAGAGAGATTGTTAAATAAAATATGAACATTGATTCGTCAAAATTCAATCGTGTTGTCAATGTGTAAAACTAGAGTTAAAACTGATTATTGCATGAGAATTCAGGATATTCCTAGTACGTTTGTCATTTATTAAACACATTAATTTGCATTTAGAAGAATTTACATTTAGTTTAGTTAATTTACTCATTATTACATAAGTAGATTAATTTATTCATAATTTTGTCACAACAAATACATCACATTATTCTTGTTTCGATTAAGGTCGTGATAAGTAAAATTGAACTAATCAACCCCCGTGGGACGATACTTGAACTCAAAATTCACTTTATTACTTGTTAACGAACCGTACATTAATTGCGGTGATTTTTATTCGATATATGTTTTCGTGAACAAATTTTTGGTAATAGAAATAATTGAACTGTCTCTCAGACAAATTTTCCTAAACACTTGTTAACTCGGCTGAATATCCCTGTGTTTCTTCTGAGATAGATTATCCAAATCATAGGATTCTAACAAACCGTATAACAACACAAGAGACATGTAACAACTCGACGCATCCCTCAAATCATACATTAACTTTCTTGCATGTTTCTACTCACTCTCACAAAATTGTACACCAGATTGCAATATAAAAGTAACTAATGTTTGGCCTTCTAACTTATCAATCCAGAATCATCAAGTCCACCTTCAACTCGTGTTAGTCGTATAGCATACAATAATGAAGTTTACCCTTTATTTCCCATCGTTTCTTATAAAAACGTGAAGGTCATTCAGATCTAAACTATTTCATACAAAACGAGTGAGTAACCACTAGAATATTCATATTGTAGATCTAAATTTGCACGTGCAAGACGAGCCAAGCTTTGAAGCAGTCATGGTTTTCTTGCTACTGCATTATTACACGAAATTTATTTTTATTTTTATAATTAGTCCACACTATGTGATCTCTTTTGCCATCAAAGCAGGTAGTTTTCCTTCTATTCCTAAGGCAGCCCCCTTGGTAATTTTAAGTGTTAGCTTCACACATTGGGGTAGACTAGTGCAAGACTACTGAAATGACTTTTATAGGGATTAAGAATTAGGATCAACATACGAGCTAGCAGTCAAATCCAGGTTTAAATGTTCAAAAATGCTATCAACCAGGATGATTTTTTATGTCTTCGCGTGTGTTGTGTGTAGGCATAGCTATTCCATAGGGTAATTTGCACAAAACATTCCTATCGTTTTCACTCATTGTGTAAATCATCTCTATGCTTTCAAAATTGACATTTACAACCTCATTTCAACATTTTCTTATGGATTTGATCCTTCCTATCTCATTCTATTAATTCCTTCCATCAAATAGACAAGTGGATTGTACTCACATCATTTGAGAAGGGTAACTTTGTTAAGTATTAAAAAATAAATCTCAACTGCAGCCTAGTGATAAACTATGTCAGCATCCATCTCAAGTCCACATGGATGACAAGTTGGACCACAGGCTTTTGGAAGAAAGTTCTGGAAGATAGAAGAGAAGCTTAAGGAATATAATGGCTTATTGGCATTTTGTTATTTCAGCAGAATTAGTTTTGCAGAGATCCATTTTGTATGGCAAGTTGTATAGAGTTGGTTAGGAAATATTCTTTTGTATTGTATATATATAGCAGTGGCATTGTATGGCAAAATACACACGAGAATTAATTCAGTCAAAAGAAATTCTCTCACAGATCTGGACTCAATTTTTCTCAATTTTTATTCATCCTTCCAATTTTTTGTTTTCTTATATGGTATCAGAGCCATAATAGAGGACACTGGAATTTCTAATCCAAATTCAACTCCAACTTCAAATCCAAATCCAAATCTCAATGCAAATTCACCTGGCGAATCACCAATCTGTTCTCATGATCCCATTCTACCAAGCAGCCCTTATTACATTAATAGCAGCGATAGGATTAGTGATGAGTTGGTAACCCATGTACTCGATGCAAGCAACTACCACACTTGGGCTAGATCAATGAAGAGAGCTCTTAGAATAAAAATAAGTTAGGTTTTATTGATGGCAGCATTTGTGAACCTTCAGACCCAAATGATCCTCTCATGGAGTATTGATTACGATGCAATGATATTGTGATCACCTGGATGCAAAATTCAATGACATTAGATATTAAATACATCACGACATATGCAGAATCGACTCATGAACTCTGGTTGGATCTTGAACAACGCTTTGCACAGCAGAATGCACCAAGAATATATGAAGTTAAGCAAAGTATAACAACTCTAGTCCAGAATCAAGATGATATAAGTGTTTATTTCTCGGAACTTAAGACTCTCTTGGACGAGTTAATGAATTATGAGGCAATACCTAGTTGTTCTTGTGGGGGGTTAAAAATTGTATTGCAAAACCAACAGAGAGATTGGGTTATGAAATTTCCAATGGGTTTAAATGATTCATACAAGGGACTTAAGGCACAGATTTTGTTGATTTAACCTTTCCCTAGCTTGAATGAAGTGTACTGCATCATACAACAAGAAGAGAAAAGAAGACATATATCCTCTGATGGAATGATCAGTGAATCTATGGCACTATTGACAAAAGGTAATTTCAGAAATGGGGGAAGAACCTGTCTGCTTAAAGAAAGGATAAATATTACTATACTCACTGCAAGATGGTAGGACATTCTCTTAAGAGGTGTTTCAAGGCTAATCCAAACAAGCCAACATGCTCTCACTGCCAAATGCTCACACAGTAGACAAGTGTTTTAAACTACATGGATATCCACCAAGCTATAAATCAGATGGGAGGAATAAATTCTCAAGTAATTTTGCTAATCAAACAACTGCACTTCTACCTTCTGTCCAAGAGTAGGTGAGTGACAAAGCTCAAATGTCTATAACTCAGGAGCAATATGCTCAGCTTATGGCGTTACTCAAACCACAGAGTCCTCAGACATTCACTCCATCTGCAAACAACGTCCAAACTGTTGCTCAGCCTCACTCTAATGATGGTAACATTCGCAAAATTTCTGGTATATCTCTATGCCTTTTACTTTATAGCACAAAAATCACTGATACCTCAACTGTCCCTTGGATATTGGATACATGGGCCACAGATCATATGATCTATTCAACCTCCTTATATACCATAATCAGTGCATAAGTTTCTTATTTTGTAGAACTCCCAAATGGTGAGCTCGTTTTTGTCACACATATAGGGACAGTAAAATTTTCAGCATCTTTAATTCTGGACAACGTGCTTTGTGTGCGCTCTTTCTCTTTCAATCTCATATCAGCAAGAAAATTAGCACAAAAGATTAATTATTGTCTCATTTTTCTCTCTGACCTCTGTTTCGTACATGACCTTCTGACTTGGAAAACGATTGGACCCTTAGCTCTGCCCTTCCTCTGGTCATGGAAAGTTGGTAGGCCGGCTCTGCCATCCCATACTTTCGCTTACTCTCTATGTAGCCGTTTGTCTGTGTCATCTGCTACAAAAGGAAGTGCCACATTTAGCATTAACCACAAAATTGGGTTATCTGACTCACAAGAATGCCATATCAGCTTATAATGTTTTGAATAATGCTGAAGATTTCGATCTCTGGCACTAATAGGTTAGGACATTCCACCTATCCCAAATTTGATTTACTGAATCAAACGCCAAAACATACCAAACATCCATGTCATATTTGCCCTTTAGCCAAATTATAGAAATTGCCATTCCCTACCAGTCAGCATAGGTCTAAAAAGTGTTTTGATCTTATACATTGTGATCTTTGGGGACCATGTAATGAGATTAGCTACGGTGGATTTCGTTATTTCTTAAGTATTGTAGATGATTTCAGTAGATATACTTGGTAGTATATGCTCAAATTAAAATGTGATGCTAGTAGTACCTTACAGGGATTTTGTTCAATGATTGAAACTCAATTTGAAACTAAAATCAAAATCATCATATCTGACAATGGAAAGGAATTTGATATGAAACAATTTTATTTGCAAAAGGGCATCATTCACCAAAGAACTTGTGTCGAAACCCTTCAACAAAATGCTATAGTCGAAAGGAAACATCAACACATATTAAATGTGGCAAGAGCTTTAAAATTCCAAAGTGGAATTTCATTGAAATATTGGAGTGATTGTGTACTCACATCAGTATACTTTATAAACAGAACTCCAACACCTCTCTTGAACCACAAAACACCATTTGAAATTCTTTTTCTTTTTAAGTCCAAACCTAACTATGATCATATTAAGATTTTTGGATGTGTGGTTTTGGCCAGTACTCTAGCAAACGGAAGACATAAGTTTGATTCTAGAGCTAGGAAGTGCATTTTCTTAGGATATCGTTTTGGGATCATATGTTATAAACTGATGGATTTAGAGTTAAAGAAAAGCTTGTATGGCCTTAAACATGCCTCTAGACAATGGTACTCTAAGCTGTCGAACTTCATTATTGAACAAGGCTTCACACAGTCTAAAGCAGATTACAGCTTATTCACAAGAACCACAAAGCATTCTTTTATTGCCATTCTGGTGTATGTCGATGATATTATAGTGGTCAGTAATTGCTTGGATTCTGTCAACACTCTTAAAGCCTCTCTTCATGATAAGTTCAAAATCAAGGACTTGGGACAATTGAAATACTTCCTTGGAATTGAAGTGGCAAGGTCTGACCGAGGCATTCATATATGCCAAAGAAAATATGCACTTGATGTTTTGGCAGATTCAGGTAAAATTGGTGCAACACCAGCTTGAGTCCCACTTGATCAAAATCTCAAGCTTTCTAAAAACCAAGGTGAACTTCTTTCTGATCCATCAATTTATAGAAGACTGATTGGGAGGCTACTGTATTTAACCATAACAAGATCCGGTATGTCTTACTCAGTACAATTGTTAAGTCAATTCATGGACAGCCCTAGATTACCTCATCTTAATGCAGCTCACAAGGTCTTAAGGTACATCAAAAGGGCTCCAGAGCAGGGCTTATTTTACCTGCTCAAACAGACCAACAATTAACAGGTTATTGTGATTCAGATTGGGGAGCATGCCATGATACAAGGAGATCTGTTTCTGGTTATTGTGTGTTCATTGGGTCTTTTTTGGTGTCTTGGAAATCTAAAAAGCAGAGTCAGAGTATTTGGATAAGATATCTGCTATGTGATTTGCAGATCAAACACCCACAACCAGCAACTATGTTCTGTGATAACAAGGCCGCGCTCCATATTGCATCAAACCCTGTCTTTCACTAGAGAACTAAGCACATTGAGCTTGATTGCCATCTTGTGTGAGACAAAATTCAAAATGGGAGTGTAGTCACTAAACATGTTAGTAGCGGACTGCAAATTACAGATCTTTTAACTAAAGCATTATGTTCTTCAAGCCTTTACTCTCATTTGCTCAAGGTGGCAGTAGAAGATATCTACTCTCCACCTTGCGGGGGGCTATTAGAAAATAAATCTCAACTGTAGCCTAGTGAACAGCATTGTCAACATCCATCTCAAGTCCACCTGGATGACAAGTTGGACCACAGGCTTTTGGAAGAAAGTTCTCGAAGATAGAAGAGAAGCTTAAGGAATATAATGGCTTATTGGCATTCTGTTATTTCAGCAGAATTAGTTTTGCCGAGATCCATTTTGTATGGCAAGTTGTATAGAGTTGGTTAGGAAATATTCTTTTGTATTGTATATATATAGCAGTGGCATTGTATGGCAAAATACACACGAGAATTAATTCAGTCAAAACAAATTCTCTCACAGATCTGCACTCAATTTTTCTCCGTTTTTATTCATCCTTCCAATTTTTTGTTTTCTTACAGCCATTGGATATGTTTTACCCACCTAATCTATTTTCCCTTAAACTGTATTCTTATAATACAACTATCATATATATAGTGAAAAACGTAGAAATTAAATGCCAGCAAACAACAGTGGTCAAAATTATATACAATTCCTGCAATGCAATTGTTGTCTTTGATGGATCGGGGAATATATCCAGTTCTTTCAATGTGGGTGCAAACGAATTCCTCAACAAACCCTTTTCTCCCTGCAATAACCACCCAAGGTTCAACAGGGAAGAGAATCATAGTTTACTCAATAGTTCACTGTTTTCATAGCAACATCATTCTAAGGATCCTATTTGGTTATGATCTGGTGTTCGTAGCTCCGGTGAAAGCTCGAAAAAGCATGCATCTTCTTTAAACTCTAAGAGCTTAACTTCTCTAAAAATTTCATTTGGGTTCTTGCCTACTTTTGATTTACTTTTGTTGAAGTAGAAACAAATGATGATTTGAAGTAAGAATGATTTTTTCCTTTTTACAATATTTTGGATTCATCTATTCTATATATCTATGGAAATAACTAACGAGATCACTAAATTAATAAAAATATAAAACAGATGTTTAAAGTTGAATTTAAAATTAGACAAATCACATTAATATTTAATAATATTTTTGCTCTACTTCATTGGGATATTTCGGAAAAGGCTGCCTGATTTTGTAGATCAAATGTGCACTAAATGTCTGGAGCAAGAAAACTCACGAAGACCACAAAAATCTAAATCCTCGAGAGGTGCTTCACGTGTTATTCGAGATTCTTCTTTTGGCATGGATAGGCAAAAAACTATACTTGGTGCCTCAAATCCTTTGGTTTTTCATCAACAATTTTATAGACATGAAGGTCCATCAGGTACCATGAACTTGGAGGCCCCCAATATACTTTCAACTGGCCAACGAGAAGCAATTCCAAAATGGTTCTTTGTACTCCCAACCAAAACCCTGCTGAATTCAGTATTCCAGATCCTCAAAACAAGTATAGAATATGTGCAATGAGTGCAAATGATATGGATGTTTTGTGCTAATTACCCTTCCTCTTTTCCTGATATATGTGACCTGATGTGTAAATCCTAATTTCAAATAATGAATTTAATACCATTTGGTTCTTGTGTTTAGATTATTTCTGCATGTAGAAACTTGAAGTTTAGTTTATTTCTTTATACAAAGCTTAAGAACGATTCTTTTTTCATGAATCTTGAAAATTTACATTTTTGATGATTTAGGTTTGCTGCTATTTAATTTGTACTCCTCTCTATATATGAGATATATACTATAACAATACAATTGAAGGGAAAATGGATTAGGTGAAAAAAACATACATAGTGGCTTGATGAAATTACCCTTCTTAAATGATGTGAGAGCAATCCACGTGTCTATTTGATGGAAGGAACTATTAGAATGAGACATAGTGGACTAACTCCACAAGAAAATGTTGAAATGAGATTTTAATTGCCAACTTTGAAACGATAGGAAATAATAGAATCAGACAGAAAGGACTAAAGGGAGGGGGGGGGGGGGGGGAGGGGGGTCGTGGGATTTCATTAGACATATATATTCAAGCCAAGGCTTGGGGATTCATTGTACATATATTATTCAAGCCAAAAGGAGGGAAAAAACAAGAAATCAATTAAGGAGCTAGGATTTCAAGATTTTGCAAGAAGAAGGCGGAATCTTGGTGCAATATCTCTATCTTTTTTTTTCGTGTTTCATTAATACCCGATGATGTACTTTAATTCCTTCTTGTATTTTTATTCTCCTAAGATGTGTAAGTAAGTAATTAGTTACGATGGATGATTGTATCCTAGTTTTAAACCTTAATTTTAATTAAAAAGTTTAAAATCTCAAATTGATTGTGTGAATTGTTTTTACTTCCAATCTTAATGATTGGATTAATTGTCTACTAATTCATTGATTTCGTCAACGATAATTACGTAGAGATGCCGGTAATTTGTTTAGACCATATAGTAAAGACCGATAATTTAGTATAAAATGTAGAGATACTTATGCTAGTTATTGCGAACGTTATTTGAATTCTTAGAAAAATAATTGCATTTGATTAAGATTGATTCACATGGAGATATGAAATTGATTTAGTTAAATAGATTCAATGAGAACTCGAAGGGGAATACATTAGAAAAATTCGATCAGGTTAACATAATCAACTGTATAAAATTTGGTAATTGAGATTAAGTGGATAACTATAGCAAAATCATGAATCCTAACACTTAAACCATCATATTAAAAAAAATCCCCTTTATTTTAGTATATTTAAAATAGAAAACCACAAAAAGAAAAATAACTATTTTATTTGTTTTCAATCAAATTAAAGTTAGGAATACTTGAATAAATTGTTAGATAATAATTCTCATGGGAACGATATTCGAACTCATAAATCCACTTTATTACTTTTTACGATCCGTACACTTGTGTGATATAAAAATCGACAACAAGTTTTTGGTACCGTTGTCGGGGACTACTTTTATTTAATATTGATTTTAATTATTTCTTGCTTTTATTTGATTTTTTTCTCTTTCTTTTTTCAATTGATCTACTTACTTTTCTTTGCTCCATTGGCAAGGAATGAAAAGAAGCAAGAGGTAAAAAACTCACGGTGATTGATCCCGACTTAAATGAAGGTGACATGCTTTTTGGAGATTTTATTTTCAGAAAAGAACTTAAAAAGTGGGAATACAACCAACCTATTGTATTTGATAAGGATGGCTTCCCGGAGTAACTAAATATCAAATCTATTGTTTATGGGGGAGATTAGACCGACTTGTGAATATTGTGGTGCATTGCATTAAACAAAAAAATGCTTGTTATTGGCAACACTAGAGGAAGTAAGGAAAGCTATCTTTGATGGTCCATAACAAGAAAAAGATGATGACGGTGAAATAGTTACGAGATACGTTATCGTGCAAAACTATAAAAGGATGGAAGATCAAATAATTTCGAATGAGTCAAGTAACATGCTTATGGATGATCTCTTCATTAGTAAACCCGATGACCAACAACTAGAGAAGAGAAACATGTGAAATCGAGAAATTACTCATAAAGGTGCCAACGAAATAGTGGCATTCAAAGAAGATGAAATTAACTTGTAATCCTCCTACTCATTGATTTTGTGATTGAAGAAGATGAGGAGAACGAAGCATTCTTAGTTGTGTCCGAATTGAGTAATTTAGGCAAGTCATACTATATTCAAGGGGGCAAAACAATATTTTGGAGAACGTACGAAAACATAGTACAACGACAATCTATGCAAGCTAAGCAAGACCTTCAAAGCTCTATTCAAAATTCCATGAAAAATCATTGTCCTAAGTTGAGCTTGAGATCCTAAATCGAGAACTAATTGGAAGTAATCCATTTTTCTAACCCTTAACTCTTTAATTTTGGTTATTACGGTTGCATTTAATATATAGGCACGTTTGAGTATTTTTTAGTTTTAATTTTTTTTGGGTTATTTTTAGTTCATCATGTTAACACCACTGAAAAAATAAATAAATTTAAACCCGTGATTGGGTGTTGGGGCGTCATAGCCCTGGCGCCACCCCACCCCATACAAAAAATTCTTCTTTTTCTCTCTTTTCTTTTGTTTCTTTCCTTCTTTCCTTTATTCTTTTTTTTTTCCCTCCTTTTTCTTTTATTAAAAAAAAATGAATTTTTCCCTTACTAAAAAATAATAAATAAAAAAATTCTTCTTTCTTTTCTTTTTCTTTTTCATTTTCTCTCTCTTTTTCTCTCTTCTTTATTCGTTTTTTTTTTTAAATTTTTTTTATTGTTTTTATTTTTCTCAGGTCAAAACTAGCTTACAATTATCATTTCTAATTAAATCAAATAAATTCGTATGTGAATTTGTTGATAATTATTTTTCTTGTTTGTTTTTCGGAATAATGAAAATATTTTACAAAACGAGCAAAAAAGGATATTGAAGGAAGATTGAAGACCAAGTATTAAACAAGAAACATCATATACACGGTGAGAATTGCTAACCCTTCTTTAAGCCTTTTTTTTTTTTTTTTGCGCACACTGAGGACAATACGTATTTTAAGATTGGAGGTGTAGGTTAGTTAGTAAGTTTATATTTGCTAGTTTGTGTGATATTTTTTTTTAAAAAAATATATATTTATTTTATGTGTGTTTGTGTGAGTTGGATAGTCATGCCGACTAATTGAAATTATTTAAAATTATTTATGTTTCATAAATTGTGAATAGGTGATGCGAGTTTTTTGCTAATTTGATCCTTGTTCATGTTAGATCGTATTATATTGAGGTCATGATTATGTTTTTGGATTGTTTATATTGATAGAATGGGTTGAATGAACTTAGGTCTTTGTAAACCAAGATCATATTATGTACCACAACTACTTAACCAATTGAAAAGATAAGTTTGGGGGTGGTTGATATGTTGTTGGAAGCTATTTAGATATGTGTTGATTCCGTGCATAATGAATATTTGTGTGGAATATTTTTGGCTAATATGTAGAGACTAGATAAAAACAATTTACTAGAGGTTTGATTTCAATCACTCATCCAAAAATTAAAACGCATTGCACTAGCTATGAGACGTAGGAAAAAAGTTATCTACATTGTTGTGTGAAGCTAGTGTTGAGACCCTATTTGTTACCAATGTTTAGAAAATGATCTATCAAGGAAGAAGGCTGTTTGCAATGTAGAGTGAAAACTTCCTTTGAAAATCAAAGTAAGATCCAAAAAATAGAAGAAGGGACACGATAAGAACACACACACACACACACACACACACACACACACACACACACACACCCCAACGTGTGTTAAGGCAGTGGCAAAATAACTATGAGCTCTGTTTTTGTCCCGCTAAGCATTGGATACTTAATTTGAGAGTTAGACATCTGGTGAAGGGTTATTATCCTAGTTAAAGCTTGGAGGTTAAGATATTCAAATTTAAGGAGAATCATCACGTATTGAAATAGTGACTTTCATTGGTGAAATCCAACCAAACTTGAGCAGAAAAGGAAAGAAAGTTGTGTAAAAAACCTTAGAATATACACCTTGGAATGTGATTAAAAAACAAGTTTGAAGGTGTGCATCCCACGAGAGTAAATAAATATTTGACTTTTAAGGATCAGAAAAAACTAATTTTGAAATTCATGACAATTTGATTGATTATGCACACACATCAATCAAGAACTGAACAAGTAAATAATTAGTTTTAGTTGCATTCCTTATGAATTTTTTATGAATCATCGAACAATTACAATACTTGATGCGAGTTCAACAAATTTATCTAATGCATTTATATTTTTGGTTTTTTGCTCGTGTGTTTAGTAGATAGTCTTGCTCGTGACGAACAAAAGTTTAAGTTTAGGGGTACTTAATAAGTGCATTTTATGCGCTTATCTTGACTTCTATTCGTATTTATTTATATATAGATTGACCGATTATCTACTTAATTTGTGTAAATTATGTTAATTGTAGGAAAATCCCAACTTGGATACAAATTATGTGAAAAACGGCTATTTTGAGCTTAATTGGATTTGATTTGAAGAAATTGAAGATTAACCGGATTGTAAGAGAACAATTGGAAGTATTAATGGAGCATGCGGTAAAAATTCATAAATTTCAAAAGTTAATTTTGACATTTGGAAAGTTTGGGGACTGAATTGAAACTTTTCGAACTTGCATTGGGTCAACTATTATGATTTTGGAATAAAGAGGACTTAATTGCAAAATATTACAAGATGAAGGAATAAAGTCACACGAGAAAGGGAGTTCAATTGGAAAAAAGGAATTGTTTCCTTTTATTTAAACTCTTTGGTATAAATCAATTTGAACTGCGGAAATCAAGTTGAACAAGGATTTTGCATTAATCTTATACTATAAATACATACTTTAGTCCTACAACTAATGGGGTCTCATAGGATTTCATTAGACACATATATTGAAGTCAAGGTTTGGGGATTCATTGTACATATATTATTCAAGCCAAAATGAGGGAAAAAAACAAGAAATCAATTAAGGAGTTAGGGTTTCAAGATTTTACAAAAAGAAGGCGGATTCTTGGTGCAATATTTTATCTTTTTCTCGTGTTTCCTTAACACCTGGTGATGTACTTTAATTCCCTCTTGTATTTTTATTCACCCATGATGTGTAATTAAGTAATTAGTTTTGATGGATGATTGTAACCTAGTTTTAAACCATAATTTTAATTAAAAAGTTTTCAATCTCAAATTGAACGTGTGAATTGTTTTTACTTCTAATCTTAATGCTTGGATTACTTGGCTACTAATTCATTGATTCTGTCAACGATAATTGCGTAGAGATGTAGATTATTTGTTTGGACCACATAGTAAAGAATGATAATTTAGTATAAAATGTAGAGATACTTATGCTAATTATTGCAATCGTTATATGAATTCTTAGAACAATAATTGCGTTTAACTAAGATTGATTCACATAGAAACATGTAATTGACTTTGTTAAATAAATCCAATGAGAATTCGAGAAGGGAAAATTGAATACATTAGAAGAATTCGATCGAGTAAAAATAATTAATTGTATAAAACTTGGTTATTGAGACTAAGGGGATAACTATGGCAAATTCTTTAATCCTAACACTAACATCATCACATTAAAAAAATCCATTTTATTTTAGTATATTTAAACAAAAAGAAAAATAAGAGAGCAGGAAAAAAAATTGATTGGTGGCTGGAAATGTAATTGGAATTGGAGAAGAAAAAGGACAGACAGTCGGAAATTGAGAAGGCGAACAGGAGAAGAAAACAAAAAATACAGGAAAGAGGTAGAAAATGCAGAAGCCAACAGAAAAACGGAGAGACAGACACGAGATGGCGGAAGACGGTACACCTATAGGGAATTAATTACGTTCCGTCAAATTTTGATGATGTTTTTTCACTTTTATCTGTTTAATTCCAACATTATGCTAGGCTAGATTATTTTAGTGCTAGGATTTTTGATGAACCTTGTATCATGAATATTTAACTCGTGATTTTATTTATTTTTGACATTCTAAACACGTTTTTAATTATTGAAACATTGACATAGATTTAATTTTCTATACAAAAATATGCACAATAGTTGTATAAGTTTTGTGGCTTATTTTACATTCGAAAGATTGAAAATAAGTTAGACATAATGTCAATTGTCGTAAAGTCTGATAGGGGATATAAATATACCGCTATACTTTACGTGTTCTTTAAGTATTTTTTAATGCATTTTTAAATGTTCGCATCCGTTATAGAAATATAGTCGGGTCACATGTAAGAACATGTTTAATTCTATTCAGAAGATATTGTTAAATAAATTAGGCATATTGATCTTCATAATTGAATTGAGTAAAAGGAGATTGATATAAGGGGATTTGAGATCCTAGTACGCTTTTCATTATCATATTTTTATAAAACTTGCATTTAATTATAATAATGCATTTATTTTAGTTAAGTTAGATCTTACATTCACAGTTAGATTATTTAATTTATACGAAAAAAAGTTTCAATTGTTTTGGTTAATGTTAAGTTAATTCGAACTTGAACTAATACAATCTCTGTGGGAACAATATTTGAACTCAAAATCTATTTTACTACTTGTTAACAAACTGTGTACTTGCGGTAATTCAAACGAAGAATATTTTCGTGACAGGTAATTTTGTTAAGCCGTTGGATATGTTTACATGGCCTAATCCATTTTCCCTTCAAGTGTATTGTTATAGTATAACTATGATATATATTGATAAAAAGTAGAAATTAATTGCCAGCAAACACAAGTGGTCAAAATTAAAAATATTCAAGTTTCACGAATAAAGAATTGTTATTAATTATGTACAATTCCAGCAATGCAGTTGTTGTCTTTGATGGATCGGGGAATATATCCAGTTCTTTCAATGTGGGTGCAAAATATTTCATCGATAAACCCTTCTCCCTACAATCACCACCGGAGGTTCAACTGGGAAGAAGAATGCATCTTCTTTAAACAGTAAGAGCTTGACTTTTCTAAAAATTCATTTATGTTTTGCCTACTTCTGATTTACATTTTTTGAAGTAGAACAAATGAAAATCTGAAGTGAGAATGGAATTTTGTATTAATCAACCAGTGCATATTTACAATAGTTTGGATTCATCTATTCTATATATCTATGGAAATAACTGAAGAGATCATCACTAAACAAATAAGAATACAATTTTCTGCTCTACCTCATTGAGATATTTCTGAAAAGGCTACCTGATTTTGTCAATTAAATGTCCGATAAATGTCTTGAGCAAGAAAACTC
>CAIGRT010139583.1:0-17626 GCA_903798405.1 Fraxinus platypoda
CGTGTTTTCAATGTTTTCGAAAACTAAAAACTGAAAGTGGCCTGAAAACAGTAAAGAGAACATGCCCTTAATCTTTTATCATTCTGTATAAAGCATTTTCATTATCATAGGAATGAGTATGAATAATTTCGTAAGTGCTTCATTGAATTTTCATAACTTAATTGTCCTCTTGAACTAAGATATTGGGATCTCCAATTAATAAGGTAGGATTACCATTACAAAGACTTTTAAGTAATAGGCTTTAATCTCATTTCCTTTCGATATGTAGTATACTTGATATCTCGATAAATCTTCTAAAGGATACATGAGTTTACACCAATGAGATCAATTGCTTTTGGTATTGTGTCTATGATGTATATGTTTAGACTTACCATTACAAGTGACTTTGCATCTCATTTAAATGACTAGCTATTACAATTAATTCATTTAATAGATACAAATTGTCATCAACAAAGAAATTCTCTCATGAAACTACATGTTTCTCACTAGATTTATCTAAAGCTATATCATCTTCCAATTATGGTAGAAGGATTTCTAAAACACTATTCCTCTATGCAAACGTTTTTGCTAGTGGATTTCGAATCATGGATAATAAATTTACAATTGAACCGGTCTCAACTACAACATAGTTCAACTTATGAATATTCTTCAAATATTTCAACAATTATTATTTCATATCCATAATAAATATAATAATCAATTTTATCCCATTTATCCACTTTTGACTTAGAGTACATCACGTTTGAAAACCATCATTATATTTAGTATAAGGGCTTTTTACATTTTCTCCTTCATTGAAATTTTCTATGATTTATAAAGTATAGAGAATATAACTTGTAAGATAAATTACCCCCACAATTACTCAATTAGAAATGTATTCTATGAATAATATTGCAAGCTCGACAAATCTTGGGTTAGGCTCGAACTTAGAGTTTATCAACTCTTTTAAAAGTTCGATTCATCTATCACATTGTACATTTCGTATATTCCTCCTCAAATTATATACAATGGCTGAGCTAACACCCGGCAAGGGGGAGCAGCCGCGCATGCTGGCTCTGCCAGAGTTGCCACGGAAAACTCGAATAAGAAGATACATGCGCTAAGGATGAGGACCTGAGGTTGAAGATGAAAGCAATTGGATTGGGCCTTTTTTGGAATTGGGCATCTTGCATTTTTTTTTTCGGGTTTGTATTGAATTAGAAAGAGGAAAAATCACACCACAAATTTCATTTGCAATTCTAAACGAAACTGGCAGTGCCATTGTGTAAATCATATCTCTATTCTTCCTTTCTCCTTCGCACCCAGCCCCTGCCCTATGATGATGTGATTGCCACAGGGTGTCGATGAGTCGCCGCTCCAACGCTAGCCTCTTCGATCTCCGCCACTGGTTTGAGTAATTGCATCGCTCTTGTAAGTCAGTGAGTGTGCCACCTCTATTTTCTTTTCTTTTCTTTTTTTTTTGTTGTTTTTTTTTGCTCTTTTAGAGTTTAGTTCATTTTTTAATTTATCATATATGAGTTACAATTTATGTTTTATGAGTTATGGCTATGTCTGTGAGCCTATCGACTTTGGTGAATTTGAGAACTGGGGATTTTGTGAATTCGAGAATTTGAGAATATTGGGGATTTTACTGCTGATTGGTGAGGTTTATGATTTATGATATTTGGGATTTGAGAATATTTCATATATGTGTACTGTGAATTATGTTTTGTGATAACTGAGAATGATAAATTGGTGAATTTGTATGAAAAATAATAAATTGTTGTTGAAAATTGAAACTTGATTATAGTTTAATCCGTGATTTTTACGTTTTAGTACATTTACACATGGATTGAATATTATTTAATTAAATATTAATAAATGATCTCGCTATTACGATCGTTGACTATCGATGGTGAATGGTCAACAACCAACGATCGCCCTGACTGACCTACCATCTTGGATCCGCCACTGATCATGTAACAATGATTATTAATAACGTCACGTGGAAGTCAATGAACTTTCATATTTGTGTGGACATCTCACACAATATACCAATGAATTGGTTCCAATAAAATATGGATATAAATTGCTTCTTTTCAAAAAAACACACATTTTCTACCATGCACATGGACCGTTCCCAAAATGACAAAACAAAGTGAGAATAAACCAATTCATTTATTTCTTGTACAAATATGTACAATCTTCATTCAATTTGCAGTATTCTCTATTGACTAAAGAACATATTCTTGCAAATTTAAAAACTGCCATGTATGCAGTGTTTTCTTATTCTCTATCTGAAACCTACTACATGGGTTTCCATTCTATTTTCTTTAACAGAATTATCTTTCACCCCCATCAATTGAAGATGAACAAACACTGACTTTCCGTCTTATGCATTTCAACATAAAATCCAGATGCTACTGAACAATGGGACATGCTCTATGATTTAGTATCTAATTTGTATGATCACGTATTCAGAAACTCATATTAGTGCACCACACATGTGGGTTCCAATTTATTCCTTCCATAGCTGACAAGGAAGTGCATTTGCGAGTTTTGGATTGGGAAAAGAAGTTTCCAATAGTATAAACAAAAATCTATTTTCATTTAAATTTAACTTTTAATTAACTAAAACAGTAGAAGATATACACAATGATGAAAGAATGCATCTTCGTGTATGCAAATGAAAATTCAAGAAAGTTTACTCCCTATATATCATGTTAGAACTTTCATGAAATTCAACTGCTGCTTTTTAAAGATTTATTGAACAGAAACAATGCTCATGCACATAATAGACACGTAAAATTGATCAAGAGATGCAAAATAACGGCTGATAAAAAATGCACTCATTTCCAGGTTAATGGTTGGCGGCGATTCAACCAAGTAAATTAAGTCTCTAGGGATTTCGCACAAAATATACGATTATCAATTCTTTTCCATCACCATGTGTTCCCACAAAATAAGATATATTTCTGCACGCTTAATGATGTCCATCACATGCACAAAGGTGAGTTTCCAATACTTTAAACCTTCTTTTGTCATTTAATATGCATTTTAGATCATGAGTTAACCCCAATTACTATAAGAGTGTATGCAGTATTAGATGTTCAGTTAATGATTCTAAACATAATTTTAATACCGATTAATGTACTAAAACAGAATATAAAATGCACAACAAAATTCATCTTAAAATTGTTGGGGATATTAAACCGATAAATGTGCATACATCATATTCACAAAACGTACCATTTATATGCATAAAATTGAAACATAATTCGACTTACAAAAAATTAGATTTGTGAAGGGGAAATGATAATTAACGAAGTCGAATACGTGATGATGGATTCAATCCTTTCCATTCTTCAAATAAAAGCCACTATATTTTTTCATTCAAACCTTTCAATATAAACAAAAGAAAGATAGTCATTTTTCTGAAATCAAAATATAATTGAAAGAAATCAGAAAATGCAACTGATGGGATTGGTTGAGACAAGTGTTTGACACTTTATCTTTAAGATAAATTTACCCTGCATCGGTGTTAATAATTTTCTGATAATCATGTCACAAGATACAACTACCATGCCTCACAATCGAAGCACTCCAAATAGCATGGACCAATGACCTTAAACATAATTCTCTCTCTACGTAACCATGACTTTGATGTATAAGAAAACCACTTTGATGAAGATTTTTGAAGTAAACCAACAAAGAATATGATATGAATTTATAAATTGAATTACTAAAATTCAAACACATGGGATATAATAGTTGGAAATGTTTGTATCAAAAGACACAACCATACAAAAGGATACTCCTTTCGAAATTTATCTCTATACATGAAGAGACACAAAAATAATCATACCAAAATCATGATCTTTTCATATAGAAAGACACCTTCTCATCCATATATTTTCTAGAATATTCCATAATATTCTATACGATTTTTCAATAATTTCAAGTATTTAAGTGATTTAAATTAGCTTAATTTCTCATTCACCAAATAACTAATTTCACTTAAATAATTATTTAAAATTGGAAAAATTTCAACTGTGATGCCCAACCTTTCCATTTTTTACAGACTTTACCTTAATATTCATTTTGTGCCAGAGGAGGTCCCTAACCTTTCATAAATATGCAGCTTGGGTCCATTTGGATGAAAACCATCCAAAACACCGTCAATTGACCTGGAAAATTAAAAAAATAAGTATATTGACCATTTTAAGAAGGGACAATTTCGTCAAATGACTGTTCCTCTTTTGATTTAAAAATTGAAAAGTAACCAATTATTTCCCACTCACATATTTACATTACACAGAGAGAAAGAGAAACGGTCATCATCTTCCTGGTGAAAAAAGCCATGAATCTGCTGATAATGTTTGAAAATTTTGCTTGTCACATATAAGGCCCCCTTCTTACTCCTGTCTATGGTGTGTGTTTTTTTTTTTCAAATTTCTGAAAATAATCGGGCTCATTGTTACGCACTGAGCCGTGATGTGGTTTCTTCTACTGCAATATTGCATGTTTTTTACTGTTTTATAGATTTAGGTGTACTATAAAACGTGCAATAGCTATGGGTTCACATTATGCATTCACGTACTATGAGATTAAGGTTTGTGCCTGATGATCGTTTTGATTGAATTTTTTTTTACAGGAGAAAATTCTACTTATTTCACCATAAAGCTACACCATGGTGGTATATTATTCGCCAAAATACGCAATTTTGTATATGAGTATGGTAAGGTAGCATATCTTGACTATGTGAATCCAGATTGGTTTAATAAATTTCTATTGGACAATGTCTTGAAAATGTTGGGATATTCCCGAAGAATGAGGTGTCTCTATAAGGTTGAAAAGAAGAGATATAGTGAGGCATCTTTCTGGTTGGTGAGGGATGCATATTTCATGAATTTAGTGAGATTGCTTGGGGATAAGAGGATTGTTGATTTGTGGTGTTTGCATGTGGTTGAAGTGTTGGAATTTCCATTGGATGAAGAGGTGAGAGATGATATTTCAATTGTGAATGTTGACACAGGTGTGGTTTTGGAGAAGATGGAAGAAATAGGGAATGTAGAGGATGGTGGTCAACTTGGGCACCATATATAGTATACTGTAGAGGTTTATAATGAATTTGTAGATGGGAGTGATGTGTATACAGTGGATGAGGTTGAGAGTGCAAGTGAAATAGATAAAATGTAAGTAGACACAGATGGTGATCACGAGGTTCATGTTGAAGTGGAAGAGAATATGGATGATAATATTGATGGAGATGCTTATGTTGGGATAGGAGCTCAAGAGGTTGGGGAAAATATGGGGGTTGTAATAGGTGAACCTATAGGTGATACTGATTTTGGTCTGGCAGTTGTTGAAAATCTGGAGCCCGTAGAAGATGAACTGCAGATTATACAGTGGATGAGGTTGAGAAACCTACAGTTGTATAGTGCATCTTGATGATAATGCACGCACTGTTGATGATACTCCACATGAACCTGAAGTTGAAGTTGAAGTGGAGGCTACAGAGGATGATATTCCACATGAAAGGCTGATAATGCACTAACTGGTGAGGAAAATGTGGTGGAGGATTTTCCAAGTGATGGAGAACCTGTGGTGTCTCCTGCTAATAATACACCAAATGTTGAAGAACATGTGGTTGAACATGAAGTTAAACAGGATAGGGACCATGAATTTAAAGAATGACACTTGGAGAACTTTAATGCTCCAGAATATGATCAACATGAAAATGTTACCGAAGATGATAGTGATGAAGATGCATTCTTCAGGTTGACTGAACCTCTTGCTATTGGCATTGATAATATGTGGGATGAAGTTCAGGGTAATGCAGGACTTGCAGATGGTGATGAAACAGACTACGATGACTCCGATGACCTGAGAAGCATTCCAAGTGACAGTGAAGAAAATGGTTCATCCTCAAGAGCTAAGAATGATGCTTGGTTTAACCCTGCAACTGACACGCAAGATCCAAAATTCCAGATAGGTAATGATCTTTTGTACTTCTTTCCTTTTTTATTATGCAGTGTAGTAGTGGTATAATAAAGACAATTGACACGATTTATTCCATGCATGCATGAGATTTGACAACATAAAGATACTGAGGGATGCAGTGGTACAATATTCAATAAAAAATGCAAGGCATATAAGATATGTGAAGAATGAAGGAACTAGACTAAGGGCGTGGTGTGAGAATACCTGTCAATGAGTGTTATATGCCCACCAACAGTCGGATAAAATTTAAGGATTAACACCTCCAAGGATGAACATACTTGCACAATGGTATGGTAGAACAAAAGAATAAATGCTGGGTACTTGGCAAAGAAATACATACATAAGTTCAAATCAGATCCAAAATTGTCCATGAGTAGTTTCATTGAGACAGTGAATGAGGACTACATGTATGAGATATCAAAGTATCAATTTTATATGATGAGGCAAAATATTTAGAGTTTATTATCAGTCTTGTAGCTGAGCAGTACAAAATACTGTGGGACGACGGTGAAGAACTGAAAAGAACTAATACTGGTGGCATGATTCAAATTAAAAGTTCAGAGTCCGCATTCAAAAGATGTTACATATGCTTGGGGGCTTGGAAAGAAAGATTTAGGTGAGGGTATAGGCCAGTGATATGTTTGGATGGATGCTTCTTAAAAAGTAAACAACGTGGACAGCTATTAGCTGCAGCCGGTATTGATGGAGAAAACTACACGTTCCATGTTGCATGGGCTGTAGTGGATGTTGAGAACAAAAGAAATTAGGAATAGTTAATAGAACTTTTGATTGTTGACATTGGGATGCATAACAGTAGGACTTGGAACTTTATTTTAGATAAACAGAAGGGTTTGGTAGAATCCATTAACAAATTCTGTGAAGGAGCTGAGCATAGGTGTTGTGCAAGACACATGTACAGTAACTTCATTTGATGCATAAGGGCCTCACGCTGAAAAGCCTATTCTAGTATGCAGCTAGGGCAACAATTGTGCCAGAGTGGAAGAGTGCAATGGTTGAAATGAAAAAAGTTAATGAAGAAGCCTTCAAATGTTTCAATGAGAAACCAGCCTCATAGTGGAGCATATCACATTTTTAGGAATATAGTAAGTGTGACAGCCTACTTAACATCTTATTTGAGGCATTCAACTCTTCCATTGTTGTTGCAAGAGAAAAGCCAATTATATCACTGTTGGAGAAGATTAGACTCCAACAAATGATGAGGATGAATGTAAAAAGGGAAGTAGCACAAAGATGGGATCGTGCTTTTAGTCCTAGAATTATGATTACAATTGAAAAAGCTAAGGCAGATGCAAGATATTTGAAGGCAGAATATGTCGGTAGTGAGAAGTTTGAGGTCAATAATAGAGATGGTATGCGTTGAAGTGTGGACTTGGAATCTCTTGTATGCTTTCTATGAACATTGGCATATATGAGTACGTTGATGCATGCTACACCAATGAAGCTTATCTCAGAACCTACAGCCCAGTAATCCAACCAATGTCAAGTCTGAAGTTATGGCCTGACTTGGTAGCCATCCTCTTGATCCACCCATGAAAAAGAAATAGGTAGGCGGACCAAAGAAGATGAGAAAAATGACACAAGTTGAACAACCTTCAGGTACAAAAATTGCAAGAACGGGTATGAAGATGACATGTAGAAGATGTGGTGGAATAGGCCATAATAGGAGAACATGCACAACCTCATTTCCAACAGATTCAAGTTCTCTGCCAAGTTGACAAGTAGATACTCAGCAACAATCACTGCCAATATTAGAGAAAAACATATACATCAAATGAGTTTCAGGCACATGCGAGCAGAAGGGCAAGGAAAAAAGAACTTAGCATGTACTACTTCTGTGTTTTCTTATACTACTTTTTATGTTGTATATGATCTTTTGTAAGGGATTAACTTGAACTGGTCTTTTGATGATATACATTTCAAGTGAAGATGAAAAGAATTCTCAGCATTGCAATCCTTATTTCAGTGTCATACATGAGATTATATATATATTGGAAGTGAAAATGGTCGTATTTATACTGAACATTATCTAGGAACTTTACAAAGGGTTAATGACTTGAGATACAAATGAGTCAAAGGTTTTGTACTTTTATTACAACTTGTTTTAAAGGTTTGGAACTTCTGGTGCAACTGGTTTGAAACGTTTGGGATTGCCTCTAGGACATATGTAATTTATTTAGGATCATCGTTGCACCATTATCTTAACGTTTTACAAACAAAATTTTCCTTCTATTTATGAATCATTCATTCTCAGCAAAAAAAGATGAACATAGGAAAAATAAAACATCGAAGCACAGTTGAATAATAACAAGTTTTATTACTAGAAAATAAGTAAGAAGACAACAGACCACACGATTTTTCATTGTGAGACTCATATTACAACATAAAAACCCAACATCTTAGCTCATACCAAAACCAGATCTAGGTACAGACCCATTTCACTAAAACTCTATATACAAATCCAATGAGCCAAGTCTTCCATGCTGTATGACCTCTTGAATGGAGGGTGTTTATTTCATGTTCCATCTTCCTCCTAGCACGTAGAAGTCCAGGAATTAGCTCCTTCAATCTCTCACACATTGGCGGGTCAAACCAGTCGAAGAAATTAGAGCCGTCTACATCTTAACGTCATGGGCAGCTGATAAACCTTCTTCCTGGGTTCAAGTTCGTCCAAGAAGTCTTGATCTCCACAGGGAACCCACATCTACAAACATTCATCTCCATCGACTTTCTGAAAAGCATTTGACAGTTACTGGAGGGAGAGAGAATAAATATTATTCAACGATGTGGAGGGAAATATACAGTGATTTGAATAGTATCAAATGAAGAATAGTGATTGAACGAAATTGCCCCTCTTTAAAAGGGTTAATATACCTGATTTTTTAATTTTCGAGGTCAACTAATAGTGTTTTGGATGGTTTCCATCCAAAGGGTCACCCTAGCTACATATTTATGAAATGTTATGGACCTTCTCTGGCACAAAATGAAGGTTAGTGTAAATTCTACAAAAAATGAAAAGGTTAGGGACCGCTGTTGCATTTTTCCCTTCAAAATTGGTCAAAACCAATTTTCGATACAAAATTCCGACAATTGTGTCATTCAAATTGCTCAACTGCTAAACTAAGTTGGTCCATGTCGAGTTGCCTTGATGTAAACTGTGGTTTATTTGATTTCGAGTTGACATTCTCTTTTCCATAAAGATATCAGCGTTGTCATATGATACCCCTATTTGGTGAAGATTAAAATCATTTTTTTAGTAAATTTTGATAAAAGATGATAAAATATATGGTTGAAAGGTTGTGAAACCTATAAATATGTTGTTAAAATTAATTGTTGACTTGATTTAGATTAAAATCAAGATTTTAATAATCACCAAACAGGGGCATAATGCCTTTTTAAATTTCTTCATATAAAATTAATATATGAGAAGCAGTTTCTAAGCTCATGTTTGGTATACATTATTTTAAAATACATTATTTCAAAATTCATTTTCAACCACACATTTTTCAATAAAATAATATTCTTCATCACATTAATAACTTTATCTTACTTTTTAACCACACATTTCACATCCTATCATTATTTAAAATATATTCTTTCTTCAATAATATCCATCAAACACCAAGTTTTGAACATTAATTTAAGATCTTAACGCAGGTTATATAATATATATATATATATATAATATTAAAATGGGAAAAATTCATATATAAGAGATTAAGTATAACACATTTCAAAACTAACAAAGTTTAAAATTTCAAAAATCAGATTTTTTAAAATTTTATTTATAAACTAATTTGTTAAATATATTTATTAATTAAATATATTAAGGTCACAATTCTATACAATTTGGTCACAAATTATATATTAATTGATCACAAATTATTTATAGGTCATAATAAAAAAAATTTATAGGTCACAAATTATTTCACACTCACAAATCAAAAATTTTATAGGTCACAATTTATTCATCGATCACAAATTTATCAAATTAATGTATCACATATTATTCATTGGTCACAAATCACAAATTTTACAAGTCACAACTTATTTTATGGTCACAAGATATCTAATTAACTAGTCCCAAATTAATTTTTGGTCACAACTTATCAAATTATTGGTTACAACTTATTTTTCGATTACAAATAAAAAAAATTATAGTTTGTAGATTATTTTTCGGAACTTTTATTGGTTACAACTCATTTATTCATTGCAAATTATCAAATTAATTGGTCACAATTAATTTCTTGGTCACAATTTAATAATTTGGGAGTCAGAATTACAATTTTTAGGTCACGTATTTTTTATTGGTCACAATCACCTAAATAATTGGTTTCAAACACCCCATCCCATCCACGACCACGATCGGAACCACCGTTGTTGCCACGATAACCACAATCACAATCATCATCACCACCACCAGACCGCACAAATCCACCACACAGAAACCACAACACCAGCACACACCATAGCAACGCAAAATCACCACCACAGTAACACAAACCCACCACCAAAACAATGCAAAATAACCACCAGATCGCGTCACTCATGCCATGCCATCCCACACACAAACTACCCGCCACAACCACTACCACCGCCGACCACCACATCACCACCAATTATAGGTCACCTAACAAAAAATTTGGGGAAAAAAAGAACTGTACACCACCACCACCACCACCAATACACACGACCACAACAACCAATAAGCCACCCAGATAGATTTAATAAGAAAATCACCAACCAAAAAATCACCCACAATAGATCGAAACAAAAAAAAAAACTCCCAAAGAACCGAGGCGGCGCTGCAGATTCGAGCAGTAGCAGAGCTACCTCACTGCGCATAGCTGCACTATCGATAATGAGGCACCATTGCGAGCACCTAGGACTTTTAGGTGGCGCTACGCAGTTTCATCAATAGCAAAGCGATGCACCACTACCACCACTGAATGAGGGGGTGGGCGCGGCGCTAGAATAGCTAGGGGTGGGGAAGGTAGAGAGAGGGAGAGGAGAAGAAGTGATTTTTAGGGTTTTTGGGAAATGTATTAGGGTTTGTGATGAAAATTGTATATTTTATATTTAAATATGAAATATCTGATTTGTGAATAATGAAACCTCCTTCCTTTTTTAGAATAATGATCTTTGAAAATATGGTGGGATGTAATTCTCACTATTAAAATTACCCAAAAATTTAATTGGTCAAAATGTTTTCAAAAAAGGTGATAATCATACAAAAATGCAAAACAAAATAGAAACAAAGAAAGATAAGGACTAATTAGCCAAGTAGCTATAAAATCTGAATTTTTTTAATCTTTGGAAGTAAAAATAAATAAAAAATCATAGAAGACATTTTCACCTTGAAATAGTCACAATTAAGCCTCTGTTTGGTAACCATTATTTCAAAACTCTTTTTCTACATACTCATTTTCAATCACACATTTAAACAATAAAATATTCTGCACGAAAATCCAATTTTTTTTTTTTACTTTTTAACCACATATTCTCAAAAAATTAACTATTCAAAACATTGTTGTCCCAAATAATTTCCATCAAACGAGAGCTGAGTTTCAATTTGTAATTATCTTGTGAATGCTATATCTTTTAACATCATCCATATAAATAAATGCCATATGATGGGATAAAGAGTGTAACCCAACTTCAATATGGCATTTAAATCGCCCTAAAACATGTAGAAGCGAAGGAGATATTGCTCTCTAAAGTCCTATTAGCCAAAATATTCAATAATATAAATAATAATGGAAGGAAAGATCAGAATCAATAATATGCTTATATTGAACATTTAAATTGAAATCAAGGACAACAAATTTTAAAATGAGGTATGTGTAAAACACAATGTTCTTAAAACGAATCGCCCCAACATAGGGGCTTGAGATTTATTAAGCGCCTCTCTCTCATAATACATCAGTAAACCACTAACAAGCCGAGTACCAAGCTTCTAAATCGACGAATTGAACATTACATGAACAGTATCATTAAGAACATGAAATAGCTCTAAAAATCCTAATGATAATTTCTAGTGGGAAAGAGAGCAAAATGTATTGAATCCTTGTGGTGGTTTGAAAGAAGATATTCCTCCAATAAACTTTGTAATGGTAGTTTAAATTTCCCTATTTAATAAGGTTGTTACAATCCATTAACATAGGCTATTTAACCACAACTTTATGCATTGGAGTTGTTACAGAGCTGCAAGCGATGGAAATAAAGACGAAAAATAATGAGATAGATGAAAAATGGTTTCGTACATGAGTCCAATGGCCAATGTGCTAATTTAGTCTATGATCACACTCTTAAGTGCACATGAAAGAGAGAATATCTATGCTACACAAGGTTACACATTCATAAAATGATTTATCATTTTCCTATGTGAGATAAGCATTTTTAGTTTTTCCTATAACAATTTCCAACTTCAACGGGTGCACTTTGAACTTTAATTTTTCATTCATTCGAACATCATTTTGAGCATATGAATATACGATTTTAATATTTTCATGGAGAAGAGCGCGAATCTACTTTAATCTTCCAAACAAAAAATGGGTCTTACTCAAAATTATGCTAAAATCAATCATTTTTTAACAATCCTCCACATGAATGAAAATTGAAAAAGAACATGGAATACAAAAAAGATTTGATGATAAACTTCAATGATTGAAACCTGCGCTGGATAAGTAGGCATTATCCCCTGAACCTGACATTGTGAAACTATATTTACTAACAAATAGACACAATGTCTTGGAATTGTTCTGTCTTGTGTGTAAACGATGACCCACCTCCCACAGGGATCTTCCTAATTCAATATAGTTCTTATTGTTACATTCATTTGTGAAAATAAAGATTCACCTAGTTCTACGAGAGTTTCTTTAAATTAAGCCCCCACACAATTTCCTTAGTAGTGGCTAAACTTCTCTTTCACATAGGCGGGTAAGAGTAACCTACATTACTCTACTCGATTCTCAACACTTAAGAATCATTAAAAGCCTATTGATTATCCTTTCTTTTACGAACATCACTATTACATCAAAGGAATAGACAAGACGAAACCCCCCATAATGTCACTATTAAGTCTTTAGAGTTAGCTTGTCCCTATGAATCTAGATCTTTGGGATCTCCAGTAAACTGTATTGGGTTTCCTTCGTATCAAATATTTTTTTTCAAATTCTTATTGACTTTCTATTTACTCTCTATTTAACCTTTGGTCAGTAGAACACCAGTGTTATCCTTTGGCTTCACATAGTTTACAGAGATAACTCCAACACAAAATCATTCTCTTGTTATATTATTTTTACGATGCATATGTCTAAACTTACCATTATACATGTTGCTTTATGTCTTTCCAATTACAGATTAACTATGAAAATGTATGTAGATGGCTCGTACAAGCGTTGGACATCTTAGAATATCATTTAAAAGCGGCATATTCACTCAACCTTTTCATCATATTTGTTCACGACTATAAACTCAGATTTCATAGTGGTTTGGCTATAACTATCTATTTAGAAGATTTTTATGATATAACTGCACATCCACTTGTAGAGTTTGACTCTTTTTATATCAGATATTTAATTGACATCACTATATCCTTTAATAATTATTGGATATCTAGTAGAGTGTAGTCCATAGTAATGAGTAATATCTTAAGTATTACTCTTCCCAACTTCAATGGGTGTACTTTGAGCTTCAATTTTTTATTCACCCATATATCATTTTGAGCATATGAATATACAATTTCGATGCTCTTACACACATGAATGCATATCTACTTTAGTCTTCTCGAACCAATAAGTAGATCCTAATCAATTCTATGCTAAAACCAACTATTTTCTAACAAGTTCAGCGCTCAAAATAAAATTTAAAAATATTAGGGCCTGTTCTCTTTACCATTTTCAAACCGTTTTCTGTTTTCGATTTTTCAAAACAGTAAAAATGTGTTCTCTTTCCCATTTTCGAAAACGCGTTTTTGAAAACAAGTTAAAAATTTACAAAGAAAACCAAAAACGATAAATTTATCGTTTTGGATGTTTTCAGTCATAATCAAGTCAAAATTTTCAAAACACGTTTTTGGTGTTTTCAAACTAATTTTTCAAAATGTCAAAAAGAACACATTTTCAACAATCTCAAAATGGGCACTCAAAATACGAAACTCAAGTGCAAAGAGAACAGTCCCTTACATTTTCATTTTCTTCAATCTTTACTTCAATAACTTCGCATTTGCTTCAAATCCACGCGAGTTTTTCCTCTTTATGTTGATGCTTGTTCATTCAGATGTAGCTCAAATTTTGAAATTAGATTACAAATTTGAAAATTTAACACAAATATAAAAGCTTCTTTGGATTAGGGTGTATTTGAGCCACATTATTTTGGAAGGATGTATTTTGGAATAGTAGATTGATGGAGAATGTGTGGTTGAAAAAGAAGAAAAAATTACAGATGTGATGAAAAATATTATTTTATTGAAGAGTGTATGGTTGAAAATGAGTAGAAGAATGAGAATGAAAATTTTAATCTGGCTCAAACATGGACTAGATTTACTTAACTAGATGAAGATAAATCATTAAACCCCACAACCATATTTTTGCTAGAGCGATATTTGCAATAATGATTTCCAGGCTTTCTAACACGAGCCTACTAAGATAACAGATTAAACCATTTGATTCTCTTTCACTTACTGACTGACTTGTTGTAACCTTGACATTTCTTGCTGAGATCTTTAAGTCTTTGAGTGAGCCCTCTTGGCCACCACCAACCTTGCTTTTTAGAGAATCTCGTTCCTATGTTGTAGGACTTGTAGTAGCCCGATAGTCCACTTAGTGGGTTTATTTATCCTCCTAGTTTTGAATGGTTTCTCAAATAGTTACAAGCCATGAATAGTGTCCAAGTCATTGCCAAAATTTTTTATATTTGGAAGTAAGATATTATAAAATTCCCTTTGGTTTAGCTAAAAATTTTGACAAAAATTTAAGTTAAAGTCAACAATTAATTTTAGGCACATAATTCATGGAATCAACAATTTTTAACAACTATTAGAACACACATCTAATAAATTTTTATCAAAATTTACAAAAAATACGACTTAGTAAATAATCATAAGGTGTTCAAAATGTTAGTTGCTAGTTCGCAGTATAATGATATTTGTACTAAGTAGTTACATAATGATTTACATACATATGAAGTGTCAAAAAGAGAATAGGGAAGTTTTTTTTTGTTGAAGAAATTATTACCTAATCATGTCCACCACATCATGTGTATGTAAACTTATTATGTATATGTAGCACAATTGTTTTATTTAATGCAAAAATAAAAAAAAATGGTTGTACTACATGTACGTAATGATTTACATAAACTTGATGTGAAATATGATTGGATCAGAATTTCTTTAACCAACATACTTCCAACTCTCTTTCGACACCTCATTTATATGTAAGCTATTACGTAACTCGTTATGCACAAGTAGCATTACTAAAAAAAAAAAAAAAAAAACTTAAACACTCTCTTTTACCCCCTGTTTCACAATTATTATTTCAAATTTTTTAAATTTTCATATTCATTTTTAACAACACATTAATACAATAAAATATTTTACACGTAAACTCCAAGTTTTTTCTTACTTTTTAACTACATATTCTAAAAAAAATCACTATTGAAAACTTCATTTTCTCAAAATAATGGAGCTTTGAACGATAAGAAAAAAATGATCGAGTCTAATCAATTAGGAAACTCTTTAACCTAAGAACGTCATAATTCGCCTTCCCACCTGTATCATCCTATTGAGATAGATACTCACTTCTAAGTTCGGAAATCGTGACGAGACGGAGAGGATGATTGTTCAAAGACAAAGCATCACAAGCTGAGCAATGGAGAAATGAACTGGCATCTGGCTCATTAATCAAAGCTACATCAGCACCCATTGGTGGTTGTACAATAGAAGAGCCTAGAAGATTGCATGATCAATGATCTGTTTTGCATTGCACATGGATTCTGTTACAGGAGAGAATATTCTCTCTGAAATGATTATTTTTGTAACTGGATTTCTTTCTCACAGCTCTCACGTGAAGTATTATATAATGTAATCTGAATTGTATACAATAATGTGAAGCAGATTTATAGCCATTGTTGTTTTATAATTTTCTTCTATCCCAAAATTTACATGGTATCAGAGCCTTATGGTGGAATCAGATAATGAATCCTCAAATATTCCACCAAACACCAATCAAACTCAAAATAACAACTCAGCATTTCATGATCCAACACATTTCAGTAGCCCCTATTACATTGGTAGCAACGATGGCATTGGAGTCATTCTGGTCACACATATACTGGATGTAAACAACTATCATTCTTGGGCTAGGTCAATAAAGAGAGCTCTTAGGATAAAGAATAAACTGGGATTTATAGATGGGAACCTTTGTGAGCCACATGACCCAAACGATCCACTGATGGAGCACTGGCTTAGGTGCAATGATATTGTGAGCACTTGGCTTCAAAATACCATGGCTGTGGACATCAAATACAACACTACATATGCTGAGACTGTACAACAGTTATGGCTGGAGTTGGAGCAGCGGTTTGCTCAACAAAATGCACCTAGAATTTTTTAGATCAAGCATGCCATGAAAATATTCGCCCAAAATCAGGATGCTGTGACTGTATATTTTTCTAAGTTCAAAACTCTTCTTGATGAATTATTAAACTATGAGTCCATCCCTAATTGTACGTATGGAGGTCTGAAAGTGGTAGTTGAACATCAGAATCGTGACTGGGTGATGAAATTCTTAATGGGATTGGATGAATCTTACAAAGCAATTAAGGCTCAAGTTCTTTTAAACAAATCCTTTCCTTCCCTAAATGAAGTTTATTCTATAATTCAACAAGAAGAGAAAAGAAGACAGATCTCAAATGATGGCTCTATCAGTGAGACAATGTCATTGCTGGCTAAAGGCAATTTTAGAGACAATGGCAGGCAGAACTCTTCGTCACAAAGGAAAGATAGGTATTATTGTACCTTCTGTAAAGTTGCAGGCCACTCACTTGAAAGATGCCTCAAAGATCCTAACAAGCCTGTATGCTCCTACTGTAAGATGCCAGGACATACTGCAAGTAAATGTTTCAAGCTGCATGATTACCCATCAGGTCACAAACTTGAAGGCAAGAACAGATACACACCAGTAGCAAATCAGGCTTCCATTTTAGTACATATGAATCAGGGACAACAGTAGGGGTGGGCGTGGGTTGGGTTGGGTTGGGTCGATTTTTCCCCAAACCCAAACCCAACCCAACATGGTCGGTTTGGCATAAATTCATGTAAAGATTGAAACCCAACACAACCCAACCCAACCAAGTGTCGGTCGGGTTGGGTCGGGTTGGTCAGTTTGTGACGACTTATCAACAAATATTAAATGATCAACAGAACAAACAACACATCAAAGCAACGCTCCCAGACGAGTTCGAAAAATATATACACAGGCAATGGCACATACGATATGCAATCATAATAGGATAATAAGATAACATACTAGTCCCCATGACAATAATGTAGATATTAGAAAAAGCAACGCTCCCAGATGACTTCGGAAAACATGAAGCATAGCTTTTAGCTTATAAAGCGCACTCG
>CAIGRT010139597.1:0-10266 GCA_903798405.1 Fraxinus platypoda
TAGTGTGGAATTATAAATTGTTAATAAGGGTATTTTGGTCAAAAATATTGCAAAATGGACTTTGAATAAATTTTGGAAATTTTTACAAATGACCATGTGAAAGTGGAGATTTCTTGTAAAAATATATTCGTGGGCCCCCCTCCATGTGAGAGGGGTGTAAAGAATTGTGTAAACCATGGAGTGTACATGTAGCACAATCCTTTCCACAAAGTATAAATTCGGAGAGGTTAATTGTGAAAATTGTTTCCAAGGAAAATTCGACACGTGGGGATAAATGAAAGTTAATGTGGTGCTGCCTATTCGTGTTCAGCTCTTAAATGTTATATTTGCGGCTACTTACTGAACTTGGCGTGGTGATACCGTGAGCCCAGCCAATATTTTGAAAGACTGTGCCATGTCAGCAATCTGGGCCGGGTCTTTTTAATTTGTTGCTGGGCCGGATCAGTGCCATGTCAGCAATTTTGAAAGACTGTGTAATTGACTGTGAAGAAACACTGTAAGAGTAGCAAAATCCTTTGAAATATGCATTTTTCTGGATTATTTGTCTTGTACGAGATAAATACATGATAAAATACAGAAAAGTAGTACATTATACAGGACGTAAACGTGAATAATAATAAAATGATATTGTTCATAATGCAGTTCGAATTCGGTTCGAATGGGCATAAGCAATACCAGAATTCATCGAATAATGGAAAAATTGAGTTATTATTAATAAAATATGACGGTCTAATTTTCAAACTCTTACAAAATATTTAAAGATTCAAACAAAACCTAATCAAAACGAAATCCTAATTCGAATAAAATTTAAAAAAAATCAAAGCAAATATGAATAAAATTAAAATACTGCAAAAAAGACGAACGTAACCTTAAAATTAACTTAAAACTTAAAAATGATAAAACATACTCTTAAACGATGAAATTTGACCTCGAAAGTTTGGCAAAGTCACCCTGCAAAAAATTGTAGAATTGAAAAATGCTTTCAGAATGTACTTGCTCACGAAAATATGGCAGTCAAGTTGAAAGTTATGCTCGTTTTCGTACATCCTTTTTATTTCTTCTTTTTTCCAATTGGTTTATAATATTTTCTTCTAATTGATTCACATCATTCCCTTCCACTTCAGAAAAACTCGACACTAAGTTGTCATCGGCTACAAAAGCTCATCGCAGGAAAACTCACTGGCTGAAATTCCAATAGCCAAGAAAGCTTTCCCTTCAACTTTAAAAGCTTCGCGTGCCCTCCTATTGGTGCAGCCGTAATCTATTTATCCTTTCATTTAAACATGTACATATTCACTACATCAAACTGCCACGTTCTACCCCAAAGAATATAACATGTATCCATCTCAACATCACAAATAACTTTTGATTTGTAAAAGGTCCCCATAGACAAATGTGTCTTACAAATTTGAGTCATTTGAATAGACGAACCCTTTTTAATCCAACCAATGTAATAAGGAGCTGGATATGGTTCGGTTGCAACTTCAAATGATCCACTAGCTTCTGGCAATCAGATTCTCACAATTACAAATGTCTATAATCAAACTACAAATAGCATTACTGACTCGACACTTGACCTAAAAGATCTTCCTACGCTGAGTCAACTCTTCCCGCTTGGACGAACATAAGATTTTCTACACAATATACACAAAATCTCATTGTTTTCTCCACAAACTTCATGTGTTTATTCCTCATCATCTTCTTCCTCATCTCCGACATATTTACGATCTTTATCCTCTTCATTAACTGTATCTACTACATGTAATGGTCTTCGTTCAGTACACTCATTCGATTTATTCCGAGTTTTCGCACCTGTAACACTTTCCAATAGTCAATTTACATACGGATTGTTTGCTTCCCAACTAGTCGAGTTATCTCTGATTACTGCCCTTCTTGGTCCACTGCATTGCTAATTGTAGGTGGTTTAGTTATGGTTTAGGACAGATGTGACCCTCTGGTGTCCTCCAAATTGTATCATTTGAATATCTTTTAAATGATAGAAGACGTCGTGACTGCTGCACAAGTAATGATTTTGCACGAAACGCTATCTCCCTAGCTTCTATTAATGAGTAGGCTGAATCCCTATATTATCTTCAATCTCATATTTTAATCCTCGTACAAATCGCACGATCTGATTATCATCAGCCTCCATTACATCGCAACGAGATTGTAGCCTCAAGAACTCCTCAGTATATGCAGCCACTGAATGATTTCCTTGTCTACAGTCCAAAAATAGTTGGTTCGCACATAGTCTCTAGGAAAAATTCCCTTATGGGTGGTTGTCTCAGACTTTAATGGTCATCAAGACTACTGTGCCACAAGGCTCCTATTCCATCCTTAAGTTTGTACTCAACAATCACAACCTTACGTTCTTCGATAACCTCCGTGATTTCGGAGAACCTTTTTGTCTCATTTAACCAGTCAAGCAAAGCCTCCACATCCAAACTCCCGTTGAAAATAGGAATCTCTGCTTTGACTTTGTAACCATCATAGCCATTATAACGACCATGATAATGAACTAAGGTAAAAACTGGGGCTAGATTTACAAGGGCAGCAGTCTAAATGGTTCAATAGGTGGTTGTGGCCTAAGATCATCGCCTCTAAGATTCAAGGCATCCAATACGTCTTTGATTGATTGTCTAATTCTTGCATATCAGTCTTAATCGCTTCAATTCTTGCCTCAAAAGCCTTACTCCAATTGTTTGCCATCGCTCTAATTCCACTTGATGCAGGACGAAAACGTTAATCATAATAAAAGAGTCTTGCTCGTAAAACATGAATGGGGGTTGCTCGAATCTTGCTCGAAAGAAATATTAGAATCAACTAGGTCGTATATCAAGTATGTTTCTTTTCTTTAATCTATCTCTAGCTTTTCAAAATCCCTATTGTCCAATAATGTATATAAGGTTACAACTCGTGCCAAAAGATAATCTTTGACTAAGGTGGGTAGTCAATTAATTCGGTCTTACAAGGGAAAATTTCTACCGTTAACAAAGCACTAATCTCTTCTATCATCTGGTGCTTAAGAATCGGTTGCTAAAAAATCTGACTCCCTCTTTCATCTTCCTCGAGAAATTACCCCACTGGTTTAGAAGGACATTTGTCCCTATACGAGGGATCTTACAGATGCCACAAAGGAGGAAAATCGCAGAACTCTTAACGATTTTTCTTCCATATTTTCCTTGTGCCTCAGTTAAGTTCGAAGCAGGGTGGGTTCAGAGCACCCACTTCATTTATTTTATTTTATTTAAATTGGATGGACCACCCAAGATACATAGTTAGAGAAGGACATAGTTGGCTTAAATTTTTTTAATACTTTCGACAATGAATATTATACTTACAATTAATTACCTTACTTATAAAATTTAAACAATTAAAACCGTTTTTTCGTTGCACGGTCGTTCATGACGACCAATAGTATATTTGTTGAACGTTGAAAACTATTTTGGTGTCAAATTAAAGTTGTTAATCAGATTGTCATAAACTTTTAACACCTAAACATAATCAGTCGTAGAATGTTACCTTTAATGACTATGTAGTGCCTAGTTGCTGAATGTCGAAAACTATTTTAATGCCAAATTAGAGTTAGTAACCAGGTTGTCATAAACCTTCAACGACTAAAACAAAATCGGTCATGGCATGTCACCTTTAACGACCACTAAATAATTAGTCGTTGAATGTCGAATTTTTATGTAGTTCCAACAACAAGATAAAATTAGTTGTTAATTCCAACAACATTATGGTCGTTGAATATTTACTATATTATATGTGTTTCTAATAACCAATTTTGTTGTCGTTGATTATGAATAGATATTTTGGTGGGAATTTTTGACTTGGCGCCCACTCACAACGATTAATTTTAATTTGGTTGTAGAAAATATAGAATTAATAACTAATTTTTTGGTCATTATAAGATATTTTCAACTAATTTAAAATTCGATGGTTCATCATCCAATTTCTATGACCAAACTTATAATTTAATCGTTGAAAACAATTTTTAACGACCAAATTGATTTGTTCGTTCAAATATTAGTTGTAAATTATCATTTTTCTTGTAGTGTGATGAGAGGACCAAGGCTTGATGATCGTTCTCTAATAGACCTCTTGAATAGGAGGGCAAAGGCTTTTTGAATAAGTGTTTTTTTGTCTTGTAAATGCATTTTAAGGAGTGGGGTTTCGCTTGCCCATTTCTATCTTATTAGTCAAGCGCTAACACCTTATATATAAAGGCCTTCTATATTGAGTTAAATCAGATATTGCAGCGCTTAATACTGAGGTGAAAGAAACGTGCAAGATACGACCAAAAGTCGGAGATTCTCACGCAGGAGAACATGGGTTGGAAAGGGCAAGTACCAGCTTCTTACTCTCCTTCCCATCGAATTAAAGTAAGGTAAGGATGAGCCACCGTTCACGAAAATATCTTTCGAATCAAAACCACCGCAAATGTACTGTTCGTTAACAAGTAAAAAAGTGGATTTGAGTCTAAGTATCATCTTACGGAGAAGGCTTTGGTTCAATTTTAATTATAGAGACATTAATTGAAACAAGAATAATGTGATATGTTTGTTTGTGACAAAATTATAACTAAAATAAGCTACTTATGCAATTATGAGTAAATTAATTAAACTAAATGCAAATTATTCTAAATGCAATTTAATGTGTTTTAATGAATGACAAGAGCACTAGGGTCCTGAATTTCGATATAATAATTCTTTTAACCTTAGTTCTACACTTTGACAATACAGTTGAATTTTGAAGAATCAATATTCGTATTTTATTCAACAATCTCTCTCGAGTAATGTTTAACTTATTCTGATATATGACCCGACTATATTTTTATGACGGATGCGAATATACAAGAGTGCATGATTTTTTATCAACAATTAAGAATTCACATAGAGTATAGCGATATATTTCTATCATTTATCGGACCCTATGACATTTTACACTATGTCGAGGAATCTCTCTTGATATTTCTTGCCGTCTTCTATGCTTTCTAATGCGTTGTAATGCGTGGTAATATGTTTCTGGACTGCCCTAGGTCTTTAAATATGTTCCAAATATTGTTTCCATAAGAATTGTAGTCATATAAGGAAACAACAAATTTTCCTTCGAAAATGTACTATGAAATATCATAGTATAGGCAAAGATCCAATTTTTTACGTTTTAGTCCCCAAACTCTATTTTCTAGTTTCTTGATATCTTTTCTTGCCTTTTCTTCTTCCAATACTTCATTCATTGCTCAATTGGTCTTTAACTTTTTCACATCTTCGTTTCTTCTTCCGGATCATATTTTGGCTATTTGCACTTTGGTCCTTGAACTTTGATTTTCCTCCATTTTAGTCTTTTATGCTTATTTCTCCTAAATTCCACCATATCCATCAATGTTGTCTTGCAAAACATAATTTATATAGAATTAAGCCCAATTCCAATATATTTACCCACAATTATCTATGTTTTGTGGCCTAAATAAATGTATAAATTCACTTATCAAATCCCCCAAATTTGAACAATTGTTTGTTCTCAAACAGACTATAGCTTAACTCTAAACAAAACATGGTTTGACAACCTGTCGTGTCTCAGGACTGAAATTTAACAATCAACACGACGAATAGTTTCAACATTGTAAAATCAAATCAACATCCACATGTTACATGCAAAACTCGATGTGTGTATGTGTAAACTCATGTAAACATATCAAGCTCATGATTGGTTCAACTCATGACCCGTAGTAGTCAAATATTTCATATCTTCGCTCGAGAGGTACATCCCCCAAACTTATTCTTTTCATTCAATTTTCTCGGGATGCGTTCTAAAATTGAAGTTTAGTTAATTCTAATCATTACCCTCACTTAGTTTGGATGTATCTTATTATTATAAGTTCACACTTCAACAAGTCGAGATTCTTCTATATTTTTTTATCATTTCAACCTTTAAGATTAAATTAAGCAACTTGTCTCGCATCAAATGTATAAATCTACCAACTAAATGTCTTGGTGCTTAATCAATGCAATTGTGTCTTTTCTCAATTATTCATGTTTTCTCTCCTTTTCTGGTTTTTTGAATTTTTTTCAAACATCTTCTCAATTTATTTCTATATAACCTATGTAACGAGTTTTAGGCCGATGACTCTCAAGACAAATGACCATATGACACCAGGTATAAACTCTTGCTGGCTTATTCACTCGAGTTATACAAGTTCAAAAATATGATTTTATTCATACATGTGCTATACCCATTTTCTTTTGCACATTTAACTTCTAAAATCAACCCCCTAACTTAAGACTTTCACATCTTCTTCATCTTATTAGTTTTAGACAATACACACAAAATAATTTCATACACGGAACCCATACTCATCTCCAAACTACTGTATAAATGGATTATGGATAAATACAGTAAAGGTTTTTTTAGGTTTACTTACTCTGTTAAACTATTCTCTAAGTAATGAGCCAAATCACCAACTTGATGTGTAAAACATGAGTGTCACGCACATGGAATGTCAAGTTTCACATAAATAAGTATTAGCTAATCTAATCATTCAATATTTCCACCATTCCTAGTTTATACCTATTCCAATATTCAACATCATTATCGCTAAGGCCATCAAGTCCATACAAGCACACAAAACAATGAGCAAATACTAAACAATAAATAAAAACTACTATTTTTTTCACTCGAACAATTACACAAAAAATAGTAAATTATACAAAAATATTGATGAATGTTAGTGTCATGAAAATTCTGCCACTCCCCAAACTTATACAAAACATTGTTCTCAATGTAAAAGCAAAAATAATCAAAATAAAGTAGTAAGAAAAATATCTTTCGAATTAAAACCACCGCAAGTGTACGGTTCGTTAACAAGTAATAAAGTGGATTTGAGTCTAAGTATCGTTCCACGGAGATTGATTCAATTCAATTTTAATTATCGCGACCTTAAGTGAGAGGAGAATAATGTGATATGTTTGTTTGTGATAAAATTATAACTAAAATAAGTTACTTATGCAATTATGAGTAAATTAATTAAACTAAATGAAAATTATGCTAAATGCAATTTAATGTGTTTTAATGAATGGCAAGAGCACTAGGATCGCGAATTCATGTAATAATCATTTTTAACCTTAGTTTTACACTTTGACAACACGGTTGAATTTTGAAGAATCAATGTTCCTATTTTATTCAATAATTTCTCTCGAGTAATGTTAAACATACTCTCATATATGACCCGACTATATTTTTATGACGGATGCGAACGTACAAGAGTGCATGATTTTTTATGAATACTTAAAGATTCACATAGAGTATAACGGTTTATTTATATCCTTTATTAGACCCTATGACGATTTACACTATGTCTAGCCTATTTTCCTTCTTTCGAATGCATAAAATAAGCTATCAAATTTATACAATTACCGTACACAATAATCGTAGAGAAAAGATAATCATGTAAATCATTCAAAATTCAAAAACGTGTTTTCAATATCAAATATGTAAAACTAAAGATTAAAAGCTCATATTACACAATTCATTGTTCTCCCAATATAAAGAAATCTAGTCTAACATGTTATGACGAAGAAAACAAGAATTATATAGAGTAGACATTACCCAAATTATGAATTTTGATGTCATGGAATCACTCTTGATGTTTCTTGTTGCATTTTATGCTCTCTAATGTCTTGTAATGTGTGGTAATATGTTTTTGGATGGCCTCAGGTCTTTAAAGAATGTCCCAAATATTGTTTTCATAAGAGTTGAAGTCATACAAGAAACCTAGAAATTTTCCTCCGAAAATGTACTATACTATAGCATAGTTCAATCGCATGTTATAGCATAGTTCAACCAACTTTAGCCCTGGAATGTCCTGAAGCCTACCATGTGATCGCATGGATAAATGTACTATGCTATAGTACAGTATAGGCAAAGATCCAATTTTTGCGTTTTAGTTCCCGAACTCAATTTTCTCGTTCCTCGATCTCTTTTCTCGCTTTTTTTTTTCTTCCAATATTTCATTCCTTCACTCAATTGGTCTTCGACTCTTTCACATCTTCATTTCTTCTTCTTCCGAATCATCTTTGACTATTTGCACTTTGGTCACTGAACTTTGATTTTCTTCCATTTTAATCATTTTCGCTTATATATCCTAAATTCCATCATATTTATCAATGTTGTCCTGTAAAACATAATTTATATAGAATTAAGCCCTATTTCAATATATTTATCCACAATTATCCATGTTTTGTGGTATAAATAAGTGTATAAAATGCACTTATCAATCACCATTAATTGAATAATTGTATCAAAGTGGTTTGGGATTCGATTCCCAAGAACCCATCATGAGCTCAAAAATCGATATATTGGCGTATATCTGTCTAGGACTTTCCCAATATCTCCAGGAGCTAATGATCATCTACGAGGAGTCTGTGTGAATAGATTCTAAAAAATAGAATCTCGATCCATGCAGTTAGGTAAAGCTAGAATGAAATGTGTCCATACGAAATATTGATTGTCATAAGCTCTGATCTGCTTGAGGGAAAACGAGCCAAATTTGATATGTCAATGCCTCTGTTTGTCCCTGTTAGGTTGGACTTTGTCCCCAATACCTTTCCAATATAGTCCTGAAGAACTTCTTTTTTTATTCCCTTTTTCTAGGAAAAGAAGTCATTTTTACAAGGATCGCTTCTTCCTAGCAGAGAAGACTGGCTAATGTTCCATCTAAGATCACGAGCAATTGTTGTCTATTTTTAAAACTATTAACACATATTTAAAGACTCAAACAAATCATAATTTTATAGACAAATTTGAATAAGACTAAAAAATTGCAAACTAAATCTAAATAAAACTAATTCGGACCCATTTTTTCTGATCCTTTGAGAATAAGATTCAACGTAATTATAATAAGTGAAATGGATAAACTAAAATAGAATCTTTATCTATTTCACTTACTTAATACTTAAAATTGAATATGCCCTCTCTATCCATCCAAGGGATGAAAGGGCTGAGGCCTTTAGTGTCCCCTCCAGTCAATAATTGGGGAGACGAAAATGCCCTTAAACTAATCCAAAACAGAAAAATTCTAAAACAAACCCCTAAATGATGGAATTTGACCCTAAAAGTTTAACAATGTCACCCAACAAAAATGTACAGAATTCAAAAAAGCTATCGAAATATACTTGCTCGCAAAACTCTGATATTCAAATTGAAAGTTACGCGTGTTTCCATAGATCCCTTTTATTTTTCTCCTTTTCAATTGGTTTATCATTTTCTCTTCTAATTTATCTGCAGCATTACGTATAAAGAGAGAATAAATTTTGAATATTAGTAACTTTGGTGGTATGCATCATTTATATGATATTTCTTTGCTTGATATGTAAGGATACGAAATTTTATTTTATTATATTGAAATAAGGTGGCGATTAATTTATAGCCTTATAGGGGTGGCAATGGGGAAAGTAGAACTTGACTTGGCTCTTTCACCAAGGACCAGGCTAGATCGACCTTGGGATCATCACTTAGCTTGACTCGACTTGTTTACCAAGGACCAAGGCTAGCTCAACTCTAGAGGACTAGCCATTCACGTTCTAAGCAGGCCCACAAGCTATTTTGTTTAATTATTATATTTTTAATAAAAAATTGTAGTCTATTGCGAAATTCAATCCATGAGTGAGCTCAACTCGCGTTCCGAATTCCGTGTCTTGCTTGGCTTGTGGCCTTGTAGTTCACGAGTTTAGGTTACCCATGAGCAGAGCCCAAAAAACCTAAACATGCAAGCTCACAAGTGATAACCCAAGAATAACTAACCAAGAGGGCGGAATTGGTTTTTGAAACTTTTTTGACACTTAATCTCAAAACAATTCAATACACAAGATATGAATGCAAAGTATAATACTAGAATTAAATATGGGAGTTTGATAACTTAATTCAAGTATAGATATAGCACAATATGAACGACAATGTAAAATAAAGTTCAATAATGTAAAGATAACAAATCGATTTAATGGGGTTCGATACACAATGTGTTCTATGTCCCCGTTACCAAGCTCTCCGTTACGAACAAGGATAAATGCAATATAATGGTAACTTACAAACAATGAGTACCGATCCTTAAGTGACTTACAACAAGTAGCACTTATCCTTATGTGACTTACAACAATGAGCACCTATCCTTATGTGACTTATAACAATGAACACCTATCCTTAATAACAATCGAGTTTTCATAAGGCTCTCGAAACCACTAAAGTGTAAATGATAGTTTTACAATTGAA
>CAIGRT010139624.1:0-10692 GCA_903798405.1 Fraxinus platypoda
CCACGTGAATATAAAGAAAAAGTCAGACCCAAGAAAAATATCTCGCTAGAATAAATCTCAGCCCTTAATCTCCATCCAATGGTCAAAATAGAAGTCGGCCCAACAAGTGTTAAAGAGAACCACTTAATGAGCCCAATAAGCCCACATTAAGAATATAATTGATTTTTTAGTTTTTTAATATACACTTATTTAACGTTTCTTGCTATGAACTAATTCAAAAATCATCATTTAGCGTAGAGGTATATTAGAAAAAAATTAAGTAAAATTTATTGTTTGAACTATATTACTTATATTTTTTAATCTGTATAAAAATATGAAGCAAAGTAACTTTTAACTTTACATGAACGATAAACATGAACCAGGCAAAAAAGAGCATTCTACTGTCCGAAATTCAATGCCAATAAAAAAGTAGAGACTACTCACTTGCATCGTGAAATATGACTTGATTCAGGTTTTGCATGTCATATTGGCAACTATTGAATACGTGAAAACTCTACTTCACTAATTCTTAAACATTTGACAACTTGATTTCCCTTTGTCTTCTGAATCTTTACAACATTCTTCATAATTTTTCGCCTTATACCTTAAAACAAATGAATTATATCAAAGAATATAAAAGTGGAGAAAATAAAAGAAATTTGTCACTTTATGTAATATAAGTCGGGCAGTGGGTTTTGAGTAGGGGTGGAGTCGGGAGGACAATTTTTCTTCTTTACATTTAAAAAAAAATAAAATTAATTGACTTAGCACGTGTTTACCCCCCTCCCTCCCTCTGCTCCTCATTCTGAACCTCTTATCTACTATCATCGGCCTGAGTTCTCCACGTTCAGTTCACCCGTACTTAGTTCCTCTTGACTTTTTATTTTCTTACACTAATTTTGTACCGAGCTTCTTATGCATAGTTAGTAGTTATACTTCATACATTGTACAGTTTAGACTTATTAATGCATTGTATTCACTGGTAAAGACACTGTATATATCACGTGGTACATTGTATTCCATGGAATCAAAGAGTTACGTGAACGGTTCAATTAATTTATAAATATGTGTCAATAAATTCAAACTAATGATGATATTATTGAAATAGTCTAAGAGATAAAATCTTTTATGAAATAATTCTCCTTGTCATGAGAATTAGCCTCCATAGAAAGAATTTATAAACGATTTATTTTTTATAAATATAGAGAAATGTGTATAACGAATAGCAATTGTCAATCAATTAAAATATTTCGATGAAAATGAAGATTAATCATTTATAAATTATTATGATGATGCAATCACATATTTTAATTAATTTTTATTAAAATGTACTTAAACTTGGTGAAGCAAACTCTGATAAGAAAGAATTTAGGAGGCAAATGTGTAGAACGAAAGGGGGAACAAAACGGCCGTTGAAACTTCAAACATCGCATCAATGTTTGTTTGTTTATTGCTTAATTATTTAATAAAAAATATTTAATCTCAAAATTAAACCCACTTTGATGGCTCATTTTTCATGGATTTGATGTGACAATTCCAATCATTAAGCTATAAAAAACCCAAATGCTTTCTGCAGTCTAACAGATAATTAATATTTAAATCCCATTTTAATTAAGCTAATTATAATTAATCAATTGAAAAGGCAGGCAGGCAGGCCGGCCGGCCGGCCGGTCTTTTCCTTTCTTCTTTGTGGATTTCCGAAAATTGATACATTTTGTAAGTTATCAATTTCTCGACTGACTATTTCTGTGTAAGATCAAATCAAGGACAGGCTGGCCTGAATCTCTTTACTTGTTCAACAAGTTCTCTTCCGGCACTTGGTTGGGATGCTAAGTTTTGCGTGTAACAGATTGCTTTTCAGTACAAGTATTACTCTCTTTCTTGCTCTACTACAATGTACAATCGTCTGCGTAATACAGTGGGATTTACTGCTACTTCGTCCTTGTTTAATGGGTATTTTTGATATATTGTATATTGGCTTCATTTCTGCTGTTCAATATGCTATTATTTTTCGTAGTAGAATACTTTGTTTTTTCTATATTGGAGAGGATGCGGCTTTATTATGATTTTGGTAGAGATTCTAAGTTCCAACTCTAATGCCATATTTTGTTCTAATTTTGTGTAACGTTGTGCCATAATTTGGTGTTCATTTCAAGTTACGGTACTCTAATTTTCACTTCTAGTGCTAAATTTTATTTTCTTTTGCTTAACACTTAAATGCCAAGTAAAAATAAACGACAGTTCTAGGGATAGGTTCACTTTGTTTCTGTTTTTGGCATCCAGTTACTACTACTTCGCATTTCTCTATCAGTAAAATGTTCTAAATTCTATTAATGATTACATATCAGGTACACAGAAAATCCAGGATATGAGTTTTTGAACGACGTTTCAGATTCTACACAAAAGGAATAATAAATATTAACAATGGCCGGAAATTATAGGTTTGAACTGGACCAAAAAGACATAGTTAGATCCTTGGTAACCACAGTGGGAAGTTTCATTCAAGATAGATTGATAGACAAAGAACAGAGAAACCAACACAAGGAACAATGTGCAGAGAGATTAGCAGCCGAGGATGGAAATTCTGATAAAGACATTGAAGTCCGGTACTCTGATCAAGCAGTTTTAGCCAATCTGGATTGGGGAATTGATGCCCTTGAAGAGGCAATCAGCACATCTAATATGGAAACCAAGATGGCACGATTGGACTATGCGGAGAAGATGTTACAAGTTTCTGCTATGCTGAATGCTAGTCAGAAAACTGCAGGAGTCCCTAATTTCTATCTATCTGCTTGGGCACATTTGAATCTGTCCTACTTGTGGAAGTTAAGAAATGATGTTCATAATGCAGTTCTTCACATTCTGGAGATGTTTATTGTGGATCCATTTTTCTCGCGTATTGATTTTGCTCCCGAGCTTTGGAAGCATCTATTCCTTCCACACATGAGCTCCATTGTTGGATGGTATTCGGAGGAAAGGCGAAACATAGTGATGGATGTGATCCCAGACTCTTCCGACTTGTCATTCACTGTGGATTTTGATAACTACTTCAATGAATCTTTAATCTTGTCAGTGAGGCCAGAGCAAGCAGAGAGAATTCAAGAATTGGAGCAGCTTTATGGGCAATCCTTAGATGAGAATACTAGGCTTTATGCCAAGTACTACAAGGACTGCATGAATTATGATTCTGCTACTAGTAGGAAGGTGATTCCTATGTTGCCGATTGCAGAGGCACCTATGACTCCTTTGCATGAGGTGAGCCACTCAATTCCTGATTATGTGAAGTTTGGTCCAATCTTGCCCAAGAGTGCTGGCTTTTCTCTGGTTCTGAAAGCCAATGAAAATGCACGAGAAGCTTCTAGGTAAGATTCTATCGATCATGTTTCTGAATTTTAAAGCATCACCTTAATGTTTTTCAGTAAACTTTCCTTACTGTTTGAATTCATATAAATCAAAGCTGTATGAATGCAATTTTTTTGGACCTTCAACTTAAATCAGATTGAAGGAAACCTCTACCTTCTCAGAAAACCTGGAACGCTCTGCTACATGGGATGCTCGGGTAAGGTTTTTATTGGTTTAAGTATGAAATGAAGTTGAATTTTATTGCTTTTACTGTTTTATAGTTTTATGCTTTCGAATGATTTATCTTCTTTCGCCCCACATTATCATTGTTAGGAGGAAATCCCTGGGGAGAGGGAAGATATAGACGATGGTTCTGATGCATCTATAGAATATAAGGATAGTCCTCGAGAAATTGTGTCTAATAGTGGCTTTAGAACAGAAAAAGATGATGGAGCTAGTTCATATGTATCTAATAGCAGTACGAGAGTGAAGGACGAGGAAGCTACATCAAAAAGACAGCTAGCGATGGATTACATTTGCAGGCAATCTCCTTCTAACAGCACGATTATGAATTCTCCTAGAAGTCCTAGAAAGATTTCATCTCCAAAGGCAGGCATAAATTATGAAAAAGGACCAACATCTGTGTTGCGCCTCTTGTCCACCCGTGCCATGGATTCCAGAATATCTACTTCATTGCCTGATTCTCCATCTTTTTGTGATGATAATTCAAGCATTAGCCCAGCAGACTCAGATGGAGAAGTGACAGTATGTTTCAGACCTTTCACTAATTTGTAACTTGTATAGTTGTTCATTTATTAATTCAAAATGCATTCTTGGGCTTTAACTGAAAGTGGCATAGACAATCAGGGACAGCAGAAAACTGCAAGGGAAAGTGTTGGGTGCGCGCAAAGTGTTAAGCAAGTATTTCCAAAGAGGTATGTTTATCTAAAAGTCTCTCTTTACAGTGATTACCTTTCTCTTGCTCGGGTAGGGAATACTTGTGACACTGTGCAGGATTTTCCCTCTCTTCCTGCATTATAAACTGATGTATAATTTCAGTGGTACTTGATAGGAACATTTTTCATCTCATAAATTTGTGGCAGTTTTCTCAATGAAAGTGACGAAGGAAGCCAAAGCTATGTATCTTCCCCTATGTCTGAGATGTTGACTCCTCAGTCGAGACCTCCTAAGGATTTTGTGTGCCCCATCACTGGCCAGATCTTCAATGATCCAGTCACCCTTGAAACAGGACAGACGTATGAAAGAAAAGCCATTCAAGAGTGGATGAACAGAGGAAATACGACATGTCCCATCACGCGGCAACCTCTCTCTGCCACTTCACTGCCGAAAACAAATTATGTTCTGAAGAGACTGATCACTTCTTGGAAAGATCAGCATCCTGAACTTGCTCAAGAATTTTCATGTACTGAAACGCCTAGAAGCTATTTGGGCAACTCTTCCCCGAAAGACATGCCATCAGAGTCCATTCTATCTCCGACTTCCAATCTTCTCACACGAGGGAGCATAAATAATGAAACCGAACGTAAACCTCGAAGGTTAATGCGAGCTGCATTATCAGCATCACCAACCAGTGTAATAGCTCAAGCTGCTGTAGAAACAGTAATCAATGCTTTAAAACCTTACATTCTGTGTCTGTGTAATTCGGAGGACTTGCAAGAATGTGAAGCAGCAGTTTTGACAATAGCCAGGATATGGGAGGACTCAAAGGTTGATTCGGGAATTCATACTTATTTGTCTTCTCCAGCTATAGTAAATGGGTTTGTGGAAATATTATCAGCTTCATTAAATAGGGATGTACTAAGAACAACGATTTACATTCTCTCCAAGCTGATATATGCAGATGATACAGTCGGGGGGCTTCTTACCAGCATAGATTCTGATTTTTATTGTTTGGCTGCTTTACTAAGTAAAGGTCTGGCTGAGGCTGCTGTTCTTATGTACCTTCTCAGACCATCAATCTCTCAGCTTTCTGGTCACCACTTGATGTCCTCCCTTGTCAATATTATTTCTAACAAAATTGAAGATACTATGGGCCTTCAACTTGTTATAGCTCCCAAAGATGCTGCAGTAGCATTGCTTGAGAGGATTGTCACAGAAGGAGATGAGAATGACAGTTCACTTAATGCCATGAACATTATATCTGCAGATGGAATTCCTGCCTTGCTAAATTGCTTAAACAGGGTGGATGGAAGACGGTCCGTCGTGTCCATCCTTTTATGCTGTATCCGCGTCGATATAACCTGCAGGACTATGATAGCAAACAGAATCGAGTTATCTCCTGTTCTTGAATTGTTTTATGGTGGAGATGATAGTGTGAGAGGAATATGTATAGAATTTCTCTATGAGTTGGTTCAGCTGAGCAGGTACCATCAAAACTTTGCCATCTGAAGCTCTTTTATATATCGGGCGTTTTATTTCATTTTCGTAGCATGAGCCTTGGCTCGACCTGGGGTCTTCTACCTCAACAACATATGATTGGTGACCCTGAATTGATACAAGCTAAATAGCTTTACCTGGGGCATTTTGTCTCGTCAAGGCTTATTTTTCCTAATTAAAGCTCTTTTCTCCCTCCTTGTGTGTAATAGTATCTGCATGGTTTTGAGAAATTATGAGCTTTAGTAAGTGGGTCAGGGATTGGACCTGTCAGGTTTGAATTTTGTTGGCTTCCATTCACATAACATAATGTTGGATCTTTAAATAGGGTGTATTGAGAGATCCATAGTAAAAATTTGTGTTTGGTTCTCCTATAGTCATCGCACAGCAATAAATCTTTAAGCTTGTTCTCAACTACTGTTGTGAAATACACAAGAATATTAATGTGAATCACGAAACCATTTTTTTTTTAAATTTCTCGGTTCTTCCACTTTCAGTAATACTAATAACACCCACATTCATTTCTCTGTGACGCAGTAGAACATTGAGCAACCAGATTCTGCAGATAATTAAAGATGAAGGTGCATTTAATACAATGCATGCACTTCTAGTCTATTTACAAATGTCTCCAATGGAGCAGAAACCTGCCATTGCCACCCTTCTTCTCCAGCTTGATCTCTTGGTTAGTATTCTTCATCATCATGAATTAACTAAAAGACCACTTGTCCCCTCTAAACCATGTTTTTTGGTTAATTTTTTGTTTCATTAGGTGGTTCCTAGGAAGATGAGCATCTACAGGGAAGAAGCCATGGAAGCACTGTTAGAAACACTTCAGAGAAAAGACTTCCCATCTTCTCAAGTTATGGCTCTACAAGCTCTATCATCCATTTCGGGGCATTTGAGTACCTCAGGGAAGTCCTGCATGGAAGCATTGTTGCTAAAGACAGCAGGATTTGATCAACCCTATAATGCCTTGATGAAAGGGGAGGAACTTAAAAGAAATGAAACAGAATTTACTGAAAAAACGGTATGAGTTATGTAGTTTCGGGTTTTATATTAAGCCCCTATTTGATGGGGATTAAAATTAGATTTTTAGTAAATTTTGATAAAAGTTGATGAAATGTGTGGTTGAAAAGTTGTGGGTCCCATGAAATGTCTGGTTAAAATTAATTGTTAACTTTGACTTAGATTAAAATCTAGATTTTAATCCAGGGCTAATTGTTAACAACTTTGTTTTTTTTCCTTTTTATGGTGAAGTCCATTTAACTAGGTAAAGGTATCTAGGCCTACTTACTGGCACTTGAATTGATTGTTAAAAGCTTTATTTGTTTTCAGCATGTATTTTAATTTTTGAATGCATGTGAATAGAAAGAAGAGGAGAAAGCAGCAAGGTCTTGGGAAAAAAGAGTAGCCTTTGTGCTTTCCAACCATGAGAAAGGGGTGATTTTTAAAGCTCTAGAGGAATGTTTTAAGAGCAATTCGGTAGATATAGCAAAATCTTGCCTTCTTGTGGCCACCTGGCTTGTGCACGTGCTCTACAGTTTTCCTGATTGTGGTGTAAGGGAAACCGCTCGTAAATCCTTGCTTGATAAGTTCATCAATGTGCTACAGTCATCAAGGAACTTGGAGGAGAAGATTTTGGCGGCCCTTGCTTTGAGAGGATTTGTTAGCGACCCAGGTACATTTTGTTCCTTGAGCTGATAGTCTATGTCCATTGTTTTCGTTTAGAAACTAACATTTATGATCCACGTTATAAGGTGGACTCGATGAAGTTGGGGTGTATACCAAATCTATTTGGAAAATCTTAAGGAAGCTTAAGAAGAGTTCCACAGCAGCCAGTGATATATTGAAAGCTTTGATGAACTTACCATGTGTTGATGCTGTGAGTGTGGTGTATAAATTCTTTAATCTTTAATGCATTTTAAGGAAAAGCATATTTGAGTAACATTAATTGGATAAAATGCAGGCAGAGTTGTGGTCCTGCACTGAAGGCCCGGAGTCAGACGTGTCTATGAATGGCGAAGTTCTCTCAATGGTTCATATAAGAAGCCGGTTGATAAGCAGCCATTCTGATGGAACCATAAAAGTATGGACATGAGAAAATGTTATTGACCATGATTCACAATTCTCTATTACTTGTTACTCGTATAATAGGTGCTATCTAATCTTTACATCTACTAGAGACTTCTTTCCTAATTTATCTTCAAAACTTCCCCCCTCTATTCAGGTGTGGGATGCCAGAAAGAGAGTTCCCCGATTGATTCAGGAAGTTCGTGAACACTCAAAAGCTGTCACATGCCTTTACGTTCCTCCTCCATGTGACAAATTGTACAGCGGATCGTTGGACAAAACTATCCGAGTAAGTCCACATTCTATATGTCTTCTGCGATATAAAAATTCAAGCATGTTTACAAGTTAAAAGGAATGTATCCATAAAGGGAACAAAACTGATGATAGCTCGAAGACTTGCAAAAAGCTCACTGAATCCCTCCAAGTGCATGCTTGGCACAATACTTGATAGGGATACACAGTATGACAAAAAAGAATTTAGCTTATTTTCTTCCGTAATGCTGTCCAAAACTATCTAATCCTCCCTAGCAAACATGCCGTAAATGTATATTGTGATGGATCATCCTACATGCTATTCTTTATCTACTTTTTAAGGCAAATAAGTGGTTTCTTGTAATTTTCTTCTCATGCTTATGCATTTACCTTAATCTATTAGGTATGGTCAATCAAACAAGACGAAATCCATTGCATTCGAGTTCATGATGTAAAAGAGATAGTCCACGAGTTGACAGCTAATGATAAAGTCGCATGCTTTTCATCTCAAGGAACTGGAGTTAAGGTTGATACTCTAAACTTTCTTGATAACTTGGACGTCAATAAAATTCCAATATTGTAATCATCAAAATCTTGCAGGTCTATAATTGGTCAGGAGTTCCAAAACATGTTAACTTCAACAAAAATGTTAAGAGCCTAGCCTTGACAGCTGATAAACTCTACTGCGGTTGCACTGGTTGTAGTATCCAGGTAACACATTTTACACGGAGAAGAAATTAATCTCAACTGCCGTATAAATCTTGCTTTCTACGAGAATATTTGGTTAACTAGAAAAGTTTACTTTGTGTTAAAAATAAATAATTATCTAATGGTCAGAATTGAAAACAAGCAATTTACTATATTAATAATAAGGTAAAAGTTACTTTCCAAAATAACTTTTTTAGTTTTTTTACTTAGAAGGCAAGAAAAAAGTAACATATCCAACATGAAACAGAAGTTATTAACAAGTGCTTCTCTTTTTTTGAAAGAAAATAGCCAAACATGCTCTTAGTTTCCCTTCTACTATTCTGCTAATGCACATCTTTTTTGAAGGCAAAATGTTCATAATAGTGGAAATAGATGCTTACAGTAATCTTTACTGTGCTGAGAATTTGGAAATTGATGGCAGGAGGTGGATTTAAGAAATCTTACTTCAAATACATTCTATTCTGGTGCAAAAAAATTGCTAGGGAAACAAACAATATACTCGTTACAAATTTACAACGGTCTTTTATTTGCTGGTGGTTCACTAGTTGATGGTATAGCAGGCAAGGTATGAACTCCTAGTTATCTCATTTTTTACTGCCAGTTAATTTCTGAATGAATTAACTTTTCCCTGACAATAAAACTTGCATGTGTAAGGTATTCTCGCTCTCCAGCAAGGCAGTTATAGGATCATTATCAACTGGTTTTGACATTCAACGAATGGCTGTAAACAGTGACTTCCTATTTATGGCTACAAAGTGTGGAATAATAGAAGTATGGTTAAAAGAAAGGGTGACCAAGATTGCTTACATTAAAACGGGGTGTGTGGGGAATGCAAAAGTTATGTCCTTGGCTACAGACTATGAAGGACAGAGGCTTTTTGCTGGATCCTCTGATGGAAAACTCCAGGTACCAAACACACTATTCTTTTGAGAATTTGAAAACATTACATAGTTAGCGTTGGACTGTGTGAAGCCTAATCATACTGTGCAATTTCTTCGTGACCATTATAAACCAGTGTGCACTTTTCTTGGCTTCATATTTCTTTCTGTTTATTAGTTTGGTTGTCATTGTGATTAGGCTTAATCACAAACAGCTAGTCTTTTTAGCATTTGGTGTTTTGATCATTTCTTCCACGTATCGATTATAGGTTTGGAGTCTGGACTAGAACATTTACTTGTCATGATGTAAATGACATTAAAGATTCCTCCTCGATGATTCCCAGTCAGTTTTTGAATCAATTCGGGAGCAAGGGATCGCGTAGCTCGTGTTGCAGAATATTTTTTAGCTCAATGGTGTCTCTGTTAGTTATGGATCATATTTCCGCAAGGATTAATTTTTTTTGAAATGTTGCAGAAAAAATTATTGAATCAACTGATCAATCGTGTTCGTTAACCGCAAATGAATCCCATGTAGTTGTGCCCACTGGAATCCATCCAACTTATATTTTCGTTATCAGTTGACTATTCTGTCCGTAATTATAACCAAAATGAATCGATGGTCAATTTTACGTAGTTGACAGAATGCACATTGTTTGACCTTATTTTTATTGTTACGAGTGAAACATAGCAATCTTCATTCTATCAAGCAAACAATTGGAGTATGAGCGTGTCTGGGGCAGAACGAGTATTAATTGGTTGAAAAATTCTACTTGTACATCAACTTTTGTACATAAGGGGTTACACCACCCTCACATGGGNCTCACATGGGGGGTGGGACCCACAACATAAATAATTGGGACCCACAATAAAATTACACCACCCCGATGTACATTGTGACTATTTTTGTTATCTATGATCAAATATAATTTTATTGAAGTTAACGTAGGAGTTAGCCGAAATGTCATAGAATAATTAGATATATTTTAATAACCATTTTTGACTAGCTATTTAAGTTTACCCCCGTTTCAGTCCATTTTTTAAAATAATACATTTTTTCAAAACTTATTTT
>CAIGRT010139631.1:0-17792 GCA_903798405.1 Fraxinus platypoda
GCGGACAGTACGTACGATACGATGATGGCTCCGGTGCAAGGTCGGGTCGTTACAAAAAACGTGCATTTTTTGTAACGACCCGACCTCGCACCGGAGCCGTTATCATATCTTACGTACTGTCCGTTTTGGGAGGGCCTAGGCCCATCTTACCCCTCACGACTTTCTGATGCGTCCCCCTGGATTCGAACCCAATACCTCCATCATATAGGAGACTTAAGTTGAATCCTGGTACCAATGGAGCAGCACGTTTTTTTGTAACGACCCGACATCGCGCCGGAGCCCTTATCATATCATACGTACTGTCCGCTTTGGAAGAGCCTAGACCCATCTTACCCCTCACAACTTTCTGATGCGTCCCCCCATGATTCGAACACAAGACCTCTATCATATGGGAAACTTAAGTTGAATCCTGGTACCAATTGGGCAAGGTACCAGGATTCAGCTTAAATCTCCCATATGATGGAGGTCTTGGGTTCGAATTTTGGGGGACGCGTCAGAAAGCCGTGAGGGGTAAGATGGGCCTAGGCTCTCCTAAAGAGGACAGTACGTATGATATGATAACGGCTCCGGCAAGATGTCAGGTCTTGCTCAATTGGTACTAGGATTCAACTTAAGTCTCCCATATGATGGAGGTCTTGAGTTCGAATCTTAGAGGACGCGCCAGAAAGCCGTGAGGGGTAAGATGAGCCTAGGCTCTCCCAAAGCGGACAGTACGTATAATATGATAACGACTCCGGAGTGAGATCAGGTCGTTATAGCCACCCCCACTACCAGATTCCATAAATCCCTTTTGATCTACCACCAATCTAATACCAGCGCACTAACAAAAATTATTGCCAAATCACGACACAGAGTACAGACACACCATCATCGCACTCTACCTCGGCCACCACAAATCGCCGGAGAAACACCACAAATCGGAAAAACACCATAACTCGGGATCTGTTTCGATCCACCACCAATCTAACACCACGACACTAATAAAAATTATTGCCAAATCACAACGTAGAGCACATACACACCATCATCGCACTACACTTTAGCTACCACAAATCGCAGAAAAAACACCAGAAATTGACAAAACACCATGGCCCCGCTGTCACGCATCAACGTCGCACACAGAGGCACGGTCCTACGGGCTAGACCGGTACAGATCACTGCAGCTGCTGCGCCTCCAACCGCATGAAGTCACTCCTCAACGCTACGCTCAGAGGCACCGCCTCAACTTTGCCAGTGGGTTCTCTTTCACCCTGTTTCCATGGAGAAAATTACAATTATGTAAGGGCAATAATTAGAAACTTCATATGCCCCCAATACTAACTCATGTCATATTCTATTTGGTCATTTCATTATGGAGTGCTTAATTGAGTTTTAAGTATCATATGATGACGCCCGCTTAAGGTTGAATGGAGCTGATCTTTTGAGCAGAGACTCTGACAAAATTTTGAGCAACAAGGATATTTTTGAAGGGAAGATGGAGCTCCAATTACATACACAATCCCCCTTTTCCCCCCATTAATCGTACTAGTATTTCAAGGTATATTTTGATCTATGTTTGTCATAGTGCTTCTTTATTCTAGGAGACGTATTCAGTGCCTGTTTGGTGCCCATTTTCCCATCATTTTTAGTATTTTTCTGATAGTTGAACAGAAAATGGGCCTTTCAATTTTCTTCCACTCTGACACGTAAATGACAAGTGGCTATAAGATAAGAATCTTTTAATCTCCACTCTACCCTTTTTACCCCCCAAGACTCCAATCACCGCTAATCAATTCCAAATTAATAGGTGGTTGTATGCTTGGAGGTAAAAAGGGTAAAACTTAAATTATATTGTTCACTTTACACATGCAGTTGTCCTTTGTGTGTTAGAATTAACATCAAATTGAATTTCGCATGCACTGTGCAACGGTCCAATAATGTCTAAAAATGGGCAAAAAATATGCATCAAACAGTCGCTCAGTGTTTTAGTGGTCGGAGAGCAACTATATTAGAAATTTGGTATTAAAATTGTAACTACCAAGCAATAGTGTTCTCTTTCACTCCGTTTCCAATGGCAGTGCAGCATTGTAATTTTCTCCATGGAAGGTGGTGATTGGATTTCTGATTTTTGGTTTTAGGATGGGCTAGGTCGGGTTTGGGGTGGGGTGGGGGTGATGAACAGTTCCATTTTCATTTTACTTTTTTTTTGTTTTGTTTTAATTATTGTAATTGCTTTATGTGAAAAATGACGAATTTACCATTTTGCCCTCTTTAAATTTAGTCAAAACACATTTTCTTGATCAACTAACAGTCAAATGGATGGAGTTCATCCATTTAGACCCAGGTGCTAATTTTTCAAAAGTTTGAGACCGCTAGTGGCACAAACTGAAAGTTAAGGTAAAGTCTGCAAAGAATCCAAAGGTTTAAGACCGCTGCTGCAATTTTCCCTTTCAATTTTGACTACCTTCAAATTTTGACAAGAACTTGCAATTCATGCACTTGAGGAAGAAGGAGAATATTTTCAATGAATTTAAAATCAAAATACCTTGATATAAGAAATTTCTTTGTACCTTCTTCTTCTTCTTCTTCGACTTTATATTTGTTTTCCAACACATTCCAAATGTCTTTTGCTGAAAATGTGTTGCGTAGAGATCATACAACCTGTCGAATAACGCATTGAGAATATGACCGCGGCATATGACTTCATCATCTTAACGCTTTTGTCTTTCCGTCCTTATAGTTTCGGTATCTTCAATATCCGTTGGTTTCGTAAGTGGTGTCAATTCGGGATCAAGAATGTAGAAGATCTTCAACGCCGTTAGGAGAAACTTCAACTTGTCTTGCCATCTTGTAAAATTTGTCTCATCAAAACGATCTAGACGGACAAGATCTTGATTAATCAATTTGATCGTCGCCATGGTAGTTTCATTCTCCATTACAGGATATTGTTTGAGATTGTTGGAATAATATTTCCAAATAAGAGGAAACGAGAAGAAACAAAAGAATATAATCAAGAGTTTCAAAGAGAATTCAAATGCTTAAACAAGTAATCGTTGTCCTCAAACGATATTTGCCCCATGTCGGATTGAATTTGATGCTTAAAGGGATTCTTGACAAATAGTTTACAGGATTTATCAAACTTTGAAAATGAATACATACTTAAGCACTAGTGAAATTCCTTCAAAACTTTAAGAATACAAAACAGGATTTTGAATACGAAAGAAGAGAGGTTTTGATCTTTCTTGTGGAACGGAATTTGATCTCAAGTAGTTTTTTAATATATCTTGTATTGATCATTAATCATCTATTTATAGATATCAACTAATACTACACGAAATGGTGCCAAAACATGATGAAAATTTGTAATTTTCCATCCAAAAAGGACACCGGATTTCAAGTTGAAAAATCAGCCAACGACTCGTTTTTAACCATATGCATACACATAGTTCAATCCATGTGTACGCATGGTAAAAGCATTTTAGCCTTAGTTTCTACAGAAACAAGCCATGCGTACGCACGCATGGGCAAAATTTCTTCCACCCATTTTAAGCATTACATTTCATCAAGCAATTGGCCCAACTAGAGGCCCCCTAAAATTTGAACAATATATAACACGAGTGAATGAAATGAACGGAGTGACTTAGTTATAAAAGCTCTCGAGTTCAGCAATTAAATTTAGAAAAATAAATTGTAGCGATCCAAATGAAATTTTGGAAAAGGATGGATGTCCCACAATATGTTTTACCCAATAAATATTAATAAGCAAAGCATGCTGGCATAATAGTGTCTTTCTCTATCACATGACAGAGAAAAGCAAGCAAAATCCACAAACTTTTACACTTAGTCCTAGTCGATTACGCTACCTTTAGGCAGTCTAGATATTGGACTCAGAGGCATGACATTAACAAGATAACCTGAAGAAATTGAACTTTAGAACTTGATCAATACATATATTTATATACTTTAAATTTCTAATTCATCCTCTAGGAATTTTATTATGTCATGGAATCCAGTTTCATGATGGTGCTTAAGTTCATTGGGGTCATGTACTCTTCTGAACCAGTGAAGATCATTGAAACAATAATCTTGTTTGCCCTTTCTGTTGGATGGAATGGATCCCAAAACGCGTACACTTCTCTATTTGGGCATAAATTTGATGTAGGGTTGCAAATTCCTACGCCGTTATAGGGTCCTTGTCCACAACATGCTATCTTTGCTGTGACAAAACCTGCTTAAGAAAAAAAATGTAAAGTTAAGTAATTTATTATGTCATAGTGTTACACCTTGAAAGAGAGAAAATGAATGGCTTCTATGGTAACAAACCGAAGGCTTGAGGATTGTCGATGAAGTTGTTCTGCATTTGTACTGCGTTAGCAGCAATAAATATGTCTGATCCAAGCTCTTGATTTAGGCTTCGAATCATTTGGATAAGAAGGGGGTTGAAAATTGCTGCTGCAATTTGAGGCTCCTCGGCGCATTGGCCATTTGTGCTCCTTGATGCCAGCTGAGAAGGCACGCAACCTAAAGGTCCAGTTCCGGTAACAAGAACCCTTCTGGCTCCCAATTCATATAGCCTCTGATATGTAAGGAAGTAATGTGATATCGCGAAAATACCAGATTAACAAGTCAAGTCGAACTATTACCTCCTTAAAAGTTCTGTACTTTTTGCTTAATTTTTTCCGGAACTAATAGACTATATCAATGGAGATTTGACTAAGAAAAATATAGGATCCAAACAGAATGATTCACAAATTTGATTGGTTACACTATTTTTTATTTTTTATTTTTCCATTTAAGATAGACCTATATGGGTGAAAGAAGCTAACACATTACGAATGTGAATTCAATTAATGTTTTACCCCTTTTATGGTCCTGACATGACATGTACTACAAAATCCATTTGACTCATTTCCTCACTTGGTACTTGTGACTTGTACGAAAAAAAAACCATTTCAGAAGGAAAAAAGTTACAATATAAAATAAAAAAAAACATTAAGAAATTACCATCAAAATTTTCCTGTATTCAGAAATTAGATAACGGGAGAAATCTTGAAGATTATACTGAAGTCTTCTAGCAGTAATTGGAGTAAAGAAGTAGTTGTTCACGAAATCATTCCCACCAAGTGTTATCAGAACGAGCGCCTTGTTTACGAGTTGCTGTGCCTTTTCTTCTCCGATGAGTGCGGCAACCCGTTGCTGGTACTGTCGGAAGAATTCCAATTGCGGATAGATTCTTATTATGTTTGCCTGACAAAAGTTTAATCAAGAAAGTAAAATATTCTTAAAATTAGTAATGTCTATTTTTTTTTTTCAAGTGTGTGCGCGCGCGGGTTTTTTTAGGGACGAGAATTTATAACATCACAAATAAGTTACAAAACAAATGTCTATCAACTAGATAAAGGTTAGAAAACCGTCATTGTCATTGGAGGAAATGCAAGGTTCAGAAAGATAACGTGCACAAGCAAACATCCAGAAATAGTATACTTCCACTAGTTTCTACTCTTCCTGTATGGCTATGCGTCGTGCTTATTGACTAATTTATTTGTCCACGGCGATTCTTTTCAACAAAGACTCGATATATAGACAAATTTAATTAATAAAATAGACGATGGCGAGATTTGAAATCCAGTGACACAATTAATGTTGAAACGTCTCATTTAAAAAGCTTTTAAATGAAAGTGAATCCGCAAGACTTACGAACTGAATTCCAGTGTCATTAAGAATGCCAATTCCAGCAGAGGCAAAGTTTGCTCCAACCAGTAGTTTTTCTCCTGTTAACTGTGGGCTCAAGTATGGCAATGTAGATTCAGCACCAAGCTTTTGACCTATAATTCAAGAAACATTGTATTGTGACGAACTTTCTTTATCTAAAGAAATGTAACATGAAAAATAACAAGAACTAGGAAACTTACTGATGAGATCAGGAATGTTGAAACCATTTGAAAACCGGCCGGTGGGACGGTGAGTCGGATAATCAATGCCATAAGGAGGAGAGTCTGCACGTGCAGTGGTTGCCAAGTAGTTGTTATTGCCATTATCCACCAGTGAGTCACCAAATACGAAGAAAGCACGGGCACCCTCGACTGGGGGTGCCACAATTGCCATGAACCCTACTAGTGAAATGGCCAAACTGGCAAAACAAATTGAGCTGGACATTGTGATCACAAGACTCTTTATAGATACGTTTATCTATATATATATCTTTGTTGAGGAAGATTGATGTAGCGTAAATGAGAAAGTTAAGGTAGTTTTATACAGGATTTTGTGGTACTAATACGAGAGTTCGTTGAAAGTTGAAACCCTAATAAATGGCCGGTGCCAGCGGACAAAAAGCAAGAAACAACCTTAGAAAAGTAATGTAAAAGGATTTGTAATTTAATTACTGTCTGAAAATGAGTCAAATGCATATATACATGATATTGTAGGCTCTATATTTGCTTGGTAAAAGCAAAAATTGCGACCAGCATTGAATAAAATTTCTTCATTTTGTATCCCTTTCTGCATTTTGTTTTTTAAGAAATATATTTTGGCTTTAAACCAGTAAACTTTCTACAGTTATCATCATGCCATTCATTGGCCACAACTACTCTGTATCTCATAAATTGATTGACTTGGAGTACTGTTTTGAAAATAGTAATGAGTCGCTATCGGCTACACTTTTTCCTGCGCCACCTATAAAAAGCCTTTTTACATTCAGCGATCTCATGCACTGCTAAGACCTGTTTGATGCACAAGTGGAGAATGTATTTTAAATAGTGATTTGATAGAAAATATGTGATTAAAAATAATATTATTTTATTGAAGAATGTGGTTGAAAATGAATTTTTAAGAAATGAATTTTTGTAAAAATGTAGATAAACATGGTGTGTATATATATTTTTTAAATTTATTGAATATATATAGGATAAGTAATTTTAAGAAAAAGGGTTAAAACGATGAAATGATTTGGTATACAGATTGGAATTGGAATAATGTTATTCTTCCCCACTGGGATTGAGCCCCAGTCGATGTGGCAACTACATGACATTAAATGATAGACTCAATTAAATGAATTATGTGACTTTGTATTTAAATGAATCTATTATTTAATGTCATGTAATTGTCATATAGATTGGGGCTCAACCACAGCGGGGATGAATAACATTACTATTAATGTGTTTTTTGACTTTGTAGGATGAATGGCATTTTTTTTAGAAGTCTTTGATTGAAAGATTGATAATAAATGAGCATAGGTAGTCGGTATAATAAAATAAGTCTTAATGTACACTCTTGTGTACATTAAGACTTACACTCATCTCACAATGGAGTGTGGGGTCCGCGATTTTTTAAATTGCGGGCCCCCCACCATTTTGAGAGGAGTGTAATGCATGATGTACACCCAAGTGTGTACATCAAGCATTTCTCTAAAACTTTTTCTTTATTGTGACTTCGTTTGGCTGATTGCATATGATTATCCAATGCCTATTTGTAGGTTTCATGTGTCGGCTAAGCACTTTCATTTTGTCATCTATATTTATCCTTTAGGGACTTCATTATTTTTAATACGAAAATCATCCCCTAACTTTTCTTGTTGTTAAAGGTAGTCTAATTTCTTGTAGAAATGTTGTTGTTTCTGGAGTATAAATTCCTCCTTCAAACAATCTGAATGTACGAACACTGAAAGAATTATTTTAACGTAATTTGTACAGCGTAACAATATGATCAACATGATCAGAAAATTAATTTGAGCCCATCGGTTTACGATATTTCCTTAAAACGAATTTGCTGCTTTCGAAGGTGTTAAAGGTGTTCAGCAATCATTTTTCAAGATAGAACGAATTTCATCTCCTATGGAAGCAGCACATCAATCTACATGAGTTCCAACGAATTCAATGAAGCATTTTCACTTTGAGAACTATATCAGAACAAGAGAGAGAATGAGATTCAAAGTAGAGAAAGTTTGTAATGAAAATTGTGTAATTATTCTGGCAGTGGGGCAGGTTATTTATAAACTCGTTCGTGGCCATTCGAACATCCTTCAAGTCTTTTCAGAACAGTCGTCACTGTTCAGACAGCCTTCAAATTCAAACAGACAACATTGTTCAGCATTGTTCACTACCTGCTATGGCACATTCAACTTCATGTTACCGTTGTGTTAATGATGTCCAGAATCTATGATACCAATTATTGAGAATTCAAGGATCACGTATCGCTCGATACCACTTGATATGGAACCAACAACCGGATTGAAATGTTGAAGTTATATGGCAAAATATGAAGTATATGATCGCAAGCAAAAGAATTAAAAAATACACGAAAATATGACAGAGGAATTAAGAGATTTTATTTTACCACAAATAATGAAGATAGAGAAATATTACAATAATCCTAAAAACTAATAATCAGTTTTCTCACTCTATAAAATTGTATAGAATAACCTAATATTTATAGGGAACATATAGGGGATGTCCAAATCCTCCTAGTAGAGTCGTTGATGAAGTAAGATACTAAAAAATCGAGTCCAAAACAAATTTCAACTCACAATAAGCTTTCAAAATAGAATTTTAACTTGACATAGAACTCCAATAACATTCCAAACTGAATTCTTCCTGAAGTACACTTCAATTACTTCAACAAGGAATTCGGGTCACACCCAAATTCTAATAATCTCCACATTGACACGAATTCCACTGTAACGAACAAAGCTCCAAAATATTCACCACTTGGAGAAGAAAACCCGTCTGCAAGGAATGAACCGACTCTTCAAAAATAACCAAAACTGATTTCTCCAATCAAACACAAAATATTTCACATCTTCCAATTAATCCAAGCACTACTCTGCAAAATTACCAAATATTCCCAAAAAACCATCATGATTTTAAAATTCACCAAATGGGCTATAACACACCCCAAAACAGAATCAAACCCAAATATTTTTAAAGATGTCTCATTGCTAGATTGTACACATTTTACTACTCTGAAAACATGCTCAACAAAATCAGCATCCACATACCTTTTACCATGGAGTCCGTCCCTATCAATTGAATACAATGGCACCACAGGTGATGGTGACAAAGTGACATTATCCATATCTCCTGAACTCTACTGAGCAGTATTCTTCAAATTCAACCCTTTTACGAGCTCCCAAAGGTATTATACCAAACTGAATGTCCACCACGGTACTGAAATTGTGCTGATTGACTTTTCTAGATTCTGCACAACCCTGTAAGATGTATAACTGAGATCTCTTCCGTCCCTCTAATACAACCTGGCACCCTTACAAACTTTTAAAACTCCACATTCACCAAAGAACTCATAACCCTTTGAATCTAGGATAGACAACGAGATGAGATTAAAGCTCCACCTCCACCTCCACCTCCACCTCCACCAAAGAACTCATAACCTTTTGAATCAAGGATAGACAACGAGATGAGATTTTTCTTCAAATCTGGAACATGTCGAACCTGGCCAAGTGTTCTAATTGTCTCATCCATTAGCTTCAATCTGACCTACCAATTCCAGCAGCCCAACAAGGTGCGTTGTCTTCCATAACTACGACATCTTTAAAAACGATTTCATATGTAATAAATAAGTCCTTATTAGGACACATATGAAACACACATGCTGAATCCAGAATCCAATCATCATCTGGTTTAGATTCGATGTCAGAAATAGACAAGAGATATCTCTCACTTACAATGTTCTCTGCGAGGTCTGCTTCACCTGAAGTCTCTGATTGCTTCCCATATCGACTTGCAAACAACCTTTCTTTATTTTGCAATTCATAGCAATATTTCTTCATGTGCCCATTTTTTTTGCAGTAGTTACAAATCTGATTACTGAACTTAGACTTCGATCTGCCCCTTTCAGAACCACCATGAGCAACCAGACCTTCTCCATCTCTGACATCAGAAACTAGATGCTTCATCTTCTCTTTTGAATACAAAGTATCATACACCTCCTCTATGTGAGAGTATCGNACCATGAGCAACCACACCTTCTCCATCTCTGACATCAGAAACTAGATGCTTCATCTTCTCTTTTGAATACAAAGTATCATACACCTCCTCTATGTGAGAGTATCGTGACTATACAAGGCCGTGTCTCTAAATGAAGAAAAACGAAATGGGCAATGAACACAATATGATCAATGCCAAATATTCTTCATCATACTTTACTTTCAAAGTTTCCAAATTAGCGACGATCACTTTAAATACAGTCAGGTGATCGTCCAAAGATCATTCTTCTGTCATTCGATGAGAGTATAAATGCTACTTGAGATGTAACTTGCCTGTAAGCCTTTTAGTCATGCACAATTGTTCCAACTTCAACCATAAAACAGTTGTTGAACCCTCATTCAAAACGTCCTGAAGAATGGTATTTGATAGATGAAGATGAATGTGAGAAACTGTCTTCTTTTCCTTCCGTAATTTCTCCTCAACGGTCAAAGTTGCGAGTATCTTGTTAATTCCCAACAACGCATTATCCAAATCCAGTTGTGCGAGTACTGCACGCATCTTAACCTGCCATAACGAAAATCTAATGTTCCGATCCAAAAGCGGAATGTCATACTTCATGGAAGCCATCACGAACAAAAACCTCGAACAAATCAAACCATGCGCTTTTGCGGAACTGCTGAACCTAAGCTCTGATATCACTTGTTATGAAACTAACAACCGAATTGAGATGTTGAAGTTATATGGAAAATAATGAAGTATTAGATCAAGCAAAAGAATAATAAAGATAAGAAATATGACATAAGAATTAAGAGATTTTATTGACTCAAGAATAATGGAGAAGGGAGAAAATTACATTGGATCCTATAATTATAGTAATCTATTTTCTCACACTATAAAATTGTATAGAAGAGCCTAATATTTATATGGAACATGTAAGAGATGTCAAAACCTTCGTAATAGAGTCGTTGATGAAGTAGGATACCAAAAAATCGAGTCCAAAACAAATTCTAACTCCCAATGGGCTTTCAAAATAGAACTTTAACTTAACATATGACTCCAATAACATTCTAAACTGAATTCTTTTTAACGTGCACTTCAATTAGAATTCTTCAATTATTTCAACAAGAAATTCGGATCACACTCATATTCTAACATCTGTAATACAAAATATAACACATTTTCACAATTAACATTCAACCCCTATATGGACTCCATTAAAAAATGCATTTTGCATTTTGAAATAAGAAATGCTACTTGTACACCAAAGTTTATCTCTTGATTTACATAATGCAGACATAACAAGATTTCATAGGCACCCAAGTTTACCTCATTGGTTTACAAATTATCAAATTTTGGTCATTTTGGTGTTTTTTGGGCTCTTGTTTGTATGGAATTTGTAGAGAATGATGAGGCACCGATGTGAGGTGTGATTTTAGATGGTTTCGCCAATGGCAAGGTGGTGTTTTTTTGGCTTCATAGGTGGCGCAATAGTTGGGAGAGGAGATGAGGAAAAAGATGATAATTTTGATTTAAATTTTTTTCTTGTTTTTGAATTTTTAATAATTTATTTGGGATTCATTTATACTTTTTCTAAAAAAATTGAAGCATGGTTTACAATTGATTTTTTATTTTTGCAATTAATTTTTTTTAAATATGATGCTATATTTATTATTTCACAATTTTTTATTGAAAAATTAAATGAGTATCGATGAAAATAATGTTTTTCGTAATTAAATATTCAATTAAGGGTAAATATAAAAAAATTGAAAGATGAACATGTTTTTTTACCATAATAATGAAAGTGACACACATTACCTACTAATCAACCTTTCACAGAAAAACCTTAATTTCTCAGATCCTACAACTCAGAATAAACAAAAAACATCCATCCACAAAACCATGTTCAATTCAATTCTGTTATTCCTCACTATAATTCTTTCACTTTGCCCAATTCATTGCCAGAAGCCCCATGTCATCAACTTCCGGTGGCCGGATCTCTACCCGGTGTCCTTCACGTGGGACAAAAAGTCGGAGCACTTCGTTGTTGGGTCCCTCCGGCAGAACCAGCTCATCTCAATCTCTGACGCCGGTGTTGCAGCTTCCCTTCTCTCCGACGACTCCCTTCCTGAAAACTCCTCCTTCTTTGGCGTCGCCTTAGACCGCCACTACCATCGCCTCCTCGCCGTCGTTCACCGCCCTTCCACCCCATCCTTCAGCGCCCTCGCCTCCTACCACCTCACCACCTTCAATCAACTCTTCCTCGCCCCGCTCCCAAACTCCACCGTTCCAAACGACGTCGCAGTCGATTTCTCCGGGAACGCTTACGTCACCGACTCAGCCAATGGCATCGTCTTCAAAGTCAACATCGACGGCGAGGCCTCGATTCTGTCAAGATCTCAGGCATATCGCAATTCCGGGTTAAACGGCGTCGTTTATAACTCCAAGGGTTATCTGCTAGTGGTGCAGCCAAACACCGGCGAGTTATACAAAGTCAATGTCGATGACGGGACGGCAAGGACAGTTATTCTGAACAAAGACATAACGGCAGTAGAAGGAATCGCCGTTAGAAGTGACGGAACTGTTGTGGCGGTATCAAAACATAAATTGTACTTTATCAAAAGTCACGACAGTTGGAGCGAGGGAGTAGTGTTTGACGAAACTGCCCTTGAAGAGGAGAGGCAGGCCAGTGCTGTGGCAGTGGGGGCTGAGGACAGGGTATACGTGTTATATGGGCATGTAAAGGAGGGCATAATGGAGAATTCAGAGAGAGTGGAATTTAGTATAGTAGAAGTGGAATCAGAAAAGGAGAGTAAAGAAGGGAGTGTTTGGATATTTGTTTTATTGGGTTTGGGATTTGCTTATTTTTTGTTTTGGAGATTTCAAATGAGGCAGCTCGTGCAGAATATGGACAAGAAGACTGCATAAAAATTTTCTTTTTTCTTTTTCCACGTATCTATCGTTATTTTTCATGATGTTTTTTTTGTTATAGATGTCACTTATCGATACGATGGCGAAGCCATTTTGGATTATTTTATTTAGTGTTCATAATATTGTTCTTTTTAATCCTTATCTTCAATTTGCTTGCTACTTTGTATTCAATTATAAAGATCAACGTGTCCAACTAAAATACTCAATAAACATTAGCTCTCCTTGGAAAGAAGGAGATTCTATCACATTCCACTACGGCTGTCTTGTTACAACTTTCCACTAAACGTGCGTCCTTTTTTATCCTCTTGTAAGAGGGAAAGGTCCTCTCAATGTTTTAGTGTTGCGAATGACATTTGATATTATGTAAGTTTCTACCAATTTTACAATAGTTTTGTCTAATTCTCGTAATCATGTTGCAGTGCATGTAATCAATGACGAAGTACCAATTTTGTTGGCATCGAAGCAAAATAAGAAATAATAAACAATGTGACAAAATACGTTTTCACATAAATGCTTATCTTCAATCCTTGTATGTCTCTCCAGCAGCGTCATCCACCTATTAAACATGTCTCATGCTATCTTCACGTCCCCTATATCTCAGACATGGGAGCTCTTCCCTACGGACTTATCCAATCTGTTCGACTCTGTGCATAGTTTTGTGGAACTTAAGTCTATCAGCAAAAACTCTATTCTGTCGCCTGTCTCCATGAATACAAGGCAGTGACGATGTTGGTATATTTAAACAGAGATCTTCCATGTCTGGCTGCGTGGCCAAGTCCTGCTATGCTAGTGGCAGGTGATGGCTATGGGGCTGGTGGAGTTGCTCGAGACCAGGACAGTATAGTTATAGAAAGCTTCTCAAAGTTTTTGTCCTCGATTAATGAGAAGGAAAGATGTGATGAATCCATATATAAACATAAAGTTCGATTGGTTACAGAAGAATTTGCTCAGAAATTTAGAATGGATTATGATGAAACATATTCTCTTGCTACACAAGGCCTTGGTTTTGCTGCAAATCTTGTCAGCAGGTTCCAAAGATGAGTATAGCTAAGCCCTTCAAACTATTCTTGAAGTATACAAAATGTTTGATTTCTTCGATTGAGATTTCAAACAAAATTGTACAAACATTTCATATAAAATTGCAGCAATTCATAATAACATTACTTTATTCTTCATTGTTGAGAAAACTCCCAGCGTAGTTCATACAAGTGCAAATGTTACAGCCTCAATTGTTTATCAGAATTAGCATTGTTAAACGAAACGATACAGAAAATTCAATATCAGTTTTCTTCAGTAGACTGTGAAAACAACTATGTGCTTATAGCGACGTTGGTTTCATTACGAGATATTTGTTTCCACAGTTTTGCCATTTATGGGACTTGGAAGAGGCAAAGGAAGACCTTCTGATGGTGGAGCTGTAGACTGGTGAGATGTGGCCTTCTTTCCTTCAATTTCATCATTCAAATTTTTTTCTTTAGCTTCATCTTTTAGGTTCTTCTCTTGGCCTTCAACTTTTGGCTTCGACTTTTTTCCTTCTGCTTCATCTTTTGGGTTCTTCTCTTCACCTTCAACTTTTGACTTCGAAAAGCCAGCTTTCTCCCTGAGCTCTTCAAGCTTCTCCAAGATCTTCCTCCTAATGTCGGCATTTCTAGTACGTGCTTCAGCAGACTCAGGTAAGAGAAGAGAAAGAAAACCTAATGATGCAGCTGCCAAATGCATTATCTCCCTCCTTGAGGTGGCCTTGAAGGATTCCTGCAATAGTGGTTTTTCTTTCTTTTTGGTTGCCTGCAACCAACAAAAAAAATGCTTATAGATCTTACCAAAAATAATGATGTGCTCTTCTTTTCCTAATACCATCATTATATGTTGAATCACCTCACCCAAGGGCTAAAAGCTTACGCGATTAGGGAGGGTACAAGTTATTCATTTAAATCTTGTCTCCAACATGCCCCACTTATCCAGACCGGATACATTTTCTGATATGAGGTCCAACAAGTGCAAAATATTTATAAATGAGAGGCCACAAGACTTTGACACTAGGACCTTTACCTGCTCTCATACCGCATTCAACCACCTCGTCTAAAAGCTTAAGTGATTAGTGAGTGAACAAACAGCAACAACAAAGATATCTATCATCTTCAAAAGTTTATACCCCAATTAATTGAAAGGTTATCTGAACCAGTTGGAAAACATGATCTTGCAAAAAGCATGAACGAAACATGATAACTAACAGATATACAGTGATTACAACATGGCTACAGAAAACCTAATGAGAGAACCAAATAATGCAACCACTGAAACATCATATTTGATTATTAAAAACAACTGAATGTATTCAAAGAACTTTTCCACGAGCCGTTGCAAATACTATGAGATGGGACTCCATTGTATAGAAACTTTTATTTAGTATCTGGAATGGAGTGGAAATCATTGCTAACTGATTATTTCAGTTAAACAAAGGTCAGCTTGTGAGATCTTTGTCCACCTGTAAAAAGGACCAAGAATTAGGCCTTGAGACTAGGGAATCTCAAGTTTAAGCTGCGCAGTTCTTTGAGTCGATTAGTTTTTTATTTTTCAACTATTCCATAAGTTTGCTTGTTCGCAATCTATGTCAGAACTTGTATAACATTTCAAGAAAGTTACGTAAAGGCATGTACTAAATTTGGAAATAGTTCATGCTTTTTTCAGAATGAAATTTCTTCCCAACTAGAATAGGCGGTAAGCCAGCAGACTTATCATTTCAATCTTAGAAAGGCCTACTCCAGTCATCAAGGAGCAGTTATGTGCACATAATTGCATATTGTTGATTTCCCACTCACAGAGCACAGAAGTTAACCCAAGTCCCACGCTAATATGATGTAAATATAATCAACTTCATAAACACTAAGTAATCAACTTTACAAACACTTACATGATATTGAATGCAGGAGATGAAAGCCAACATTATTATTATTCCAGCATGTTTTGGATGTTTAATTTTTATAGCACCATGATGCTCTCATGGAAAAATCATGCATGTACTTGCCTGCAGTCACTACATTGTTGTTTGTTATCACATTTTGGCATTTGAATTACAACGCAATGTACTAAATGTTGCTCACATATATCATCTATAAACATCAGATGGAATAGAGTAAGCGAATGAACGGACCGGATCACGAAAGACGAGAGGCTTTCATACCACTTAGCAAACTATAATTTGGAAATGCTAATACACTGTGAGTAATACTTGTCCATTGTTTTGGCATAAGTTTAACTATCTATTCCTGGCAGAGCAGAAATAATAAGCATTGATACTTCACAACCCCAACCCCGTTAAGGTAAAAAATGATAATAATGATCCACACACTGCTTCAAGAAGATTTCTAGCATGTCTTTTGCACTTCATTTCTTTTAATATTTCTATGCCACATTGCCAAAGTCTCTTAATCTTTCCGTGGTTCTATAACAATTCCAGAAACCAGAGCAGCTTAATTGCTCTCAATATTTCAGCAATTATGTCAACTAGAAATAAAGTAAAGCTACAAACAGAAAATTCATTAGAAAAACTCCCGTATAGTTACATAACAAGAGCCCGTGAACGGCAACGTAAAATCCCATATCAATAAAATACAATGATACATAGGAGCAGAAGATACAGTGCTAAGCAGAAATCTACTAATTTAGGCAGCAAATCAAGTAATTGGGCAACCACAACTATGATAGCGCATAAGAAGCAGTTCAGCGTATGGAAACACCCAACACACACCAAATAAATAAATCCAAGACAATGGGAGAAAGAGATAGACTTCTCGGTTCCTCACACTCTAAATGAATATTGATTTTCCTAAAAAGAACTTTTATCCCTATCCAAATTTAATGAAATACCACTAAGACATGTATTTATGTAAAACATCAAGGGCAGTTCTATTAGTAAGAACGTACGAACAGTTAATTATTTACAAATCATACATATATACTTGCGCCGAATTCAAAGTACAACATATCAACATCCAATTGAAGCATGCCAAGATTCAGTGCATTACACACAGACGTGTGGATCACGACCATACAAAATCCAAACTTAACTTTCCAAGAGAATAATACAAAGTGGGAAGGTTAAATTTAGATAGGGAAGTTCGAGTTGCAGAACCTGAAGAGAAGGAAGAGTTGACCTTTTCACCATTTCTACTTTTAACACTTTTGATTGGGACCCATTTCCTCCGGTCACCGTAGGAAGTCGACAGGAAGCTGGTCTCAGGGTGGACAACGACATTTTCCGGCGAGATTAACGGCACGAATTGGCTGGTAGGTGAACACTCTAAACGAGGCAGTGCCCTGTGAAAATGCTCGATCAAACTGACACGTTTTTCTTATTTTAAGGCCGTTCCGCACTGCAATTAGGCCCAATAAATGCACGAGAAGAGAAATTATTAGGCATAGAGCTGGGCCTATTACAGGCTGGCATTCCAATCTAAGCCCATGTTTGCCACTCTTTAAAATAAGAGAAAATTTCACAACTAAAAGGATAAATTTAGCTCATTTCAAAACTAAGAAGAGGAAATTACAGCCCATACAGATTTTTAAAATTCCATTTTCACAAATTCAAAATCAACTTTAATAATACATAAATCAAGTTTTAATTAATGATTTTTAAATTAATTTTTATTTAAATCAAATTTCAAACCCTAATTTTTCATTCACTCCTCTCTCCCCCTCCCCCTCCCCCTCCCCCTCCCCCTCCAAAACCGATCCATTTTCTCTCCCCCATCTCTCTATCCCCCCCGCCACCACTCCGCCGGCACCACCACCACCTCATCGGCACCACTACCGCCTCTATCTATTATCGCCGGAGACCGCTATCTCCTCCGCCATTCTCCTTTCTTCCCCTTTTTATCGCAGATATGTTATTTCCTTTTGTTTTTTGTTTTTAATTTTTCGAGTTTGGATGGTTTTGGACAAATGAGA
>CAIGRT010139639.1:0-10570 GCA_903798405.1 Fraxinus platypoda
GAGTGTTATCATCATTAGCTGAACTTGGAGAGTTGCAAATATGATTTATGTACAATGTTCTCAGTGAAAATGCAGAATATTGTTTAAAAACATCTGGGTAAAATGTTGCCTTCGACCTTTTATCTTCCAAACTTTCAGTTCATATGTGAATCCTTTTTGTTTTGAAATAATGGTAGTCCAGAAGAAGTAATTGAGAAATGAGAGAAAAAGTTTTGGGATGATCAGGAGGTCATCCTTGACCAAATGGAAAATGGTTCAATACTCCTCCACCATGGTAGAATGAGGCAAGCCTTAGCTCAGTGATTTGCATGAGTTAATATTTATGCTTAGATCGCATGTGAACATAGTGAAACAACTTTGGTTGCGACACCGTAAAGTCCCTTCAACATTTTTATATAACAAAAGTAAAATTTCCGTGTGTACTTAATTATGAAACTATATCAGAGAGCAGGAAAATATAGAAAGCTTTGCTTTATCGGTGTTATTAAAGGGAAAAAATACAAGATTTATTTGTTTATTTCTTGGATTTCTAACCACTTATTGTTTTACATGTTTACAGGTGCCTGTACAATCGTTACATTCATTGAAATGGGACTTGGGATTGCCTAATGACTTTGACCGCAATTTAGTTAAAAAGTATCCAGAAAAATTTACAGTTGTTAAGGGGAGAAATGGATTGGACTGTTTGAAACTTGTTCAGTGGCAGGAAGAATTCTCAGTTTCTATGTTACAGACGATCAACGAGAAGAGCGTACCCTTGAGCACAGATAATGCTAGTAGTATTGGTCTTGTTGGTTATGGGAGATTTAAGAAGGGCAAGGCGGCGTTAGAGTTCCCTATGAGTTTTCCAAGGGGTTATGGAGCACAGAAGAAGGTGAAGGCATGGATGGATGAGTTTCAAAAGTTGCCGTATATTTCACCTTATGAGGATTCAAGGGGAATTGATCCAAATAGTGAGCTTATGGAGAAAAGGGTTGTTGGGGTGCTGCACGAATTTTTGAGCTTGTCTATTTATAAGAAAACTAAAAGGAATTACTTGAGGAGCTTGAGGGAGGATTTGAATCTTCCGCACAAGTTTACTCGAATATTTACAAGGTACCCTGGGATATTCTACCTCTCACTGAAGTGCAAGACAACAACTGTGGCATTGAGAGAAGGGTATCGTAGGGGAAGACTGGTGGACCCTCATCCTCTTGCTCGCCACAGGGATAAGGTTCACTATGTAATGAGAACTGGGTTGGTTTATCGAAATAAAGCTGCAGATTTTTTACCCCAGCTTGACAATTTGGTTGATAATGCTGAGAATGATAATGCAGAAGAAGAATCTGATGAAGAAGAAATTGAAATGGCTGATGAATGCTATGATTCAGAAGCAGAAGTTGGTTCTGATGACGGTTGACATGTTATAGAAGCAAGAATTTATGGAAAAAGGAAAAGAGTTACACTCTTGAGGTAAGTGAAGATAACTGTGATGCAATTCATTCTTCATACCTTTGTTTTATTAATCAATGAGGATTGAATAGTTGATAGGTTGTTGGAGCTAGTTTTTAACCCCACTGCTAATACACTTGAAAATCTGCTGTGTTCTTTTGGAATTTTTCAACTCCATATAATAAGAGCTTTACAGGTAACCCTACACGCTAAGTACGTGCAGCCTGTAAGATGGCATCTTCACTTCTAGGAATGAATTGGAACTAGTTTTTTCAATGTAGTCAAAGCACCTGGGCGAGCTAGGCTGATAGCCTGGTCTATTGCCTAGGTGAATGGTGACACCAAGATATTAATCTCAATGCTCTTCTCTTCCATTCTCTCTTCCCCATTCTACCTTTTTCCTTTACTTTTGTTATATGTATTTTGTGTAACATAATTCTATTGTTCTGTTAAAAGAATATGTACATTTATTTACAAATGTAATTTTTAGTTCTCATAATGGCACAATAGTGCTCAAAATAAGTGGCAAGTTTCTCTATGGTATAGTAATAGAAGTGAAAATTTAGCTTCAAACCAGGGTCCCATAGGCTTTTGGCCCTAGCCTAAGTCTCAGTTGGGTGCCCTTCTGAATTTCAAGAAACTAATACTAGTCATGTGACTCTTGAGTTTCAATTCTAGAAGAGTAGTTCGGATTACATTTTTTTGGGAAAAAAAAAAGTTCTGTGTAGAAATGTTTGCATTGCTATCTGATTTTCCTACAACATTTATTTTGTTGATAACATTCTTCTCCAGGAACATAAGTTTGTGGAGCCAATGCTCTGAGCATTCTTGGTGAAACAATAAAATATAAATTCTCGTGACACTGATTTTTGACTATTTCAAAATAATCAGGGTATTCAAGAGAAGAAAATTGAAGAACAAGAACTAGTCAAGAAACATTTATAAGCAGCTTGTTCGATTTTGATGGTGGAATGGAAGATGAAAGATGATTGCAGATCTGATATGGAGTGTGTGAGGATATGACAGCCATCTTGAATGACTTCAGAGCTTGTTTTAGTTTTTAGGCTTATTATTAACCCAAGTAGTTGTGTAATGGTAGGATGTATGGTGTCTATGTTGTGAGGTCTAGTAGGTACAATTTGGAGACTTCAGCTCTAAAACTATCAGCAAGCCATTGACAGGATGCACAGGCTACTACTGCCATTTTTGAATTGTATCCTAAACTGCTTGTATACATTTTGTTCTAAATAAAGTTACTCCTCTTTATTATTTATGCAATCAAACCCAACCAGTGCAGTTGAGTTGATCAAAGGGATCTTTCATTTTTATTTCTTCTGATATGTTGCCTTTATAATTTTTACAGTTGATAGTTGGCTCATTTTTTAAAAAATTCTCACTGTTTGGCACAAGTTTGTAGAATTGGATCTCATTCTCAGCTGCCCAGAAGCAAATCTTTTCACTTTTTTGTGAGCTTTGATGAGAACTGTGAGGGTTCACTACAGGGAATATATGGTCTGGTCATTCTTTGAAGTTTGAGATAATCATAATTGCAATTAAGAAAATTTTGCATCTATATACGTATTTGAACTATGAACCAACAATTTTGTTTTTTATTTTTTAAAATAAAGTTTAAAAATTTATTATTTGACCTTTTGAAAATTAGTCGTGGTGGGACCTGATCAAACCATGACTTTTCTTATTTATAAAAAAGTAAGCAAAAGAGTCCTAACATTGTCATTTGTCTTATTTCTCTCGTAAGTTCTAAGTTTATGGCCCAATCCTTAAGCCCATAAACGAACAAAATTAATTCGGGCCTGGACAGGGGACTTATAAAGAGGACTTCCTCCTGCTAGGGTTTTACTTATACTTGCGAGCTCCATTGTGTATCAAGTTTTCTCTCTGCCGCCACTTCGTTCATTCTCAGGTTTCTATCGATTCCTGCCTTTCCAATTGATTGTATTCGTATTTATTTTCCCTAAATAAGTTCGTTTGTTGAATTGAAGGTAGATTGTAGCTTCTCTGAATCTCTGCGTCGTTGATGATTCTTTTTTGAATTTTATACGCTTCTCTTATAGTACGCTTTGAGTAGTTTTGTATTATTTTTGTATGACTGTAATTCTGTATGCCAGTCTGATCCCCGTTTCAGATTAAGAAATCGCTAGTTCAGCTCTTGTAAGCATTTAAGTTAGAATGTCCCTTTTTCTTCGTGGTAGAATTGAATCTAGAGACAGAATCTTGAACTTTTTATATTGATTTGACTGTCAATATTTATTTATTTGCTGCTAGTCCATTTTATCTGTTCGAGGAAGATTTGGAAATTTTGATTTGATAATCAAGAATGCAGCAAAATATTTTTATCTTGTTTATTTATAAATGGTCTTGTAAAATTGAAGTATAATCATACTCGCCCTTCAATTTGTTTTTTTGTTTTTAATTTGATGCATGCTATTAGAATCTATGTTTTCTGTGTCTCTGATCTGTAAAAAGTACCTAAACACAACAATATGAGGCACTAAGGTTTCTGCATCTAAGCAAGATAGGAATCAAACTATAGCTGGAAGATTAGATGCTAGAGTACAATCAAATTAGTGAATACAACTAGAATTATTCCTTTAGGTTGAATACATTCCTCTTCATGCTAATTGTCAACTATAGTTTGTTCATTATTTTGGAAACTAGTCTACTTTTCATATATAATGAAGAAGAATGCTGATCATTCATTCAATAGATGTGATGAAGAATTAATTACTGTTGCTAATTTAGGCAACTATAGGTTTTTGTGGATAGCTTTGCTAAATCTGTTTGAGAACATTATCTTGTCCGTGTTGAAATGTGGATTTGAACTGTTGGAACCATACTTTTGCAGAATGGATTCACAGATCAAGCATGCCATTGTTGTGAAGATCATGGGCAGGACTGGTTCTCGAGGTCAAGTCACTCAAGTGAGAGTGAAATTTATTGATGATCAGAATCGATTCATCATGAGAAATGTCAAGGGACCTGTCAGGGAGGGTGACGTACTCACCTTACTCGAATCTGAGAGGGAGGCAAGGAGGCTTCGCTGATGACTTTTATCTCTTATTGAGTTTTTGGTAGTTTGATATGATATTCTAAAGCAATTTTGCGTGGTTTATGCCTTTTTGGGAGTTCATAGTAGACTTTGGTGCGACTGTGGGATGCTGTTTTGTTTTCTCTTTCAATTCACATCTATGCTTTTCTTTTATGTTAAAAAAAATCTGAGTTTGCTGCTTATGTTTCTTTACCGTGCAATTTGAAGAATATTTGGACTACCATTTTGGTGCACTTTGTTTAAATAAGTGTATAAAACCATTTTATGCAGTGGTTTTTAATATTATTTTGTTAGTATTGATTTTGAAATTGCAAGCTAGAAGAATATATTTAGGGCGTGTTTGAACCACATTATTTTGGAATAATGTATTTTGGAATAGTAGATTGATGGAGAATGTGTGGTTGAAAAAACAGAAAAAAGTTATTGATGTGATGGAAAATATTATTTTATTGAAAAATGTGTGGTTAGAAATGAATAGAAGAATGTGAATGAGAATNTATTAATGTGATGAAAAATATTATTTTATTGAAGAATGTGTGGTTGAAAATGAGTAGAAGAATGTGAATGAAAATTTTAATGTGGTTCAAACATGGGCTTAATATTTGTACATTTGAAAAATGCATCTTCTGGGGCCCCCATCTCAATTATGCAGGGTTTTGCTACTCGTGGCCCTGGACGAACATGGGGCGGGTGCCCCTGGAGTGACATGGCCCTCACTCTAGCAAAATTTTAGTTTCCAATCCCCTCATCTTATCCTTGCCATACAAGCACAAGATTTTATTGGAAAAGGTATGATGCATGAATATCAGCATTTTGGATTCTTAAGAAATGGACAAAATGGATCGTTTATCATATGTTTAAAATGTCTTCTCTCTTCTTGTATCTGCATATTAGTTTTACAAGTAAGCCCCTGTTTGATATCTTGTGCTCCTAAACTCTTTTTTTAATCAACTCATTTTTAAACAAGCATTCACACAATAAAACATTCTACACAAACTCAAAACTTTTTCTACTTTTTAATCATACATTATTTAAAAATTTACACTTCCAAACTTTATTTTTGGCAAATAATGGCCATCAAATAGGATTTAAATGTTTCTATTTTAGTATGCATAGTTGGGGGAAGATAAAATGGTGGAAAATTTCATGTGCATATTTTTAAGACTACCCGTCTTGTATGATTATGTCTTGCGTGTCTGAAAAACCGTTTCCCAATTTGCTCGATCCAACGATATGAAAATCAATTGAGATATCAGACAATGGACAGGATTGTTGACTTTTAATAGCATCGTTTTGCCCTTTCGTTCCTTGTGGTCCACTTCCATGTCAATATCATTCCTTTCCAACTTACCAAGCAACCAATATATTTATTAAGAGTGAGACTAAAATAAGAATCTCCTCTCTACTGTGTATTGACGACTTTTTCTTTATTATACAATGTAACCTTCAACAAATCAAATAGAAATTTGTAAAATAAAGTATGTAGTCGCCCAATCCAATCAATAAAGAAAGGGTTTTCCTTGGTGGGACATCTGGACCGTTTTCAAGTCGTATGCTTATCAAGGATAAGATTTCATTATTTTCCTCCAAAAAGTTGATTCACCATCAGCATTCCAAGTGCAACAAGACATGAAGAAGGGGGTGGCCTAATCTCAATTGGATTCCACACTAGCCACCTTTTAACAACACCAAGATTCATACCCTTTTGAGCCCTCTATCAAATCATTATTTCTTCAATGAAATCCTTAACCAAAATGGATCTTGAAGAGTGGGAACTTCTCCCTGACCATGGATTTCTCGAAATCCATGATGATGGAGGGAAGAAAATGTACTCTAGGAAGTATAGTGGTAGCGTTCTAACAAGTGTTCTTGAGATGAATTACTTTGTCTGTCCACCTAAATCTAGTCCACAATTAGTCGAAACAACAACCAATCAACTTTTACCAGTTCCAAATCACTTAGATCTCAAGCCGTGTGATCAGGAGATACCTAAGCAAGTCCCGGCTGAGATTAAGATCATGCCATCAGTTTCACTGGAGAAGATCGAACCTTTTAATACCAGATCGGCTTCTGAAGCTGATGAAGACCCGGTTTCCCAAGTTTTCTTCAAGAAAATGAAGGAGCCTGAATTTGTCGACATGAAAGTGGAGTCACCCAAGTCTAGTAGAAGTGGAATCATGCCTCAGATTGATGGTACAGGCTTTTATCAGTTTGAAGAAAATGGAGAGGCTTATAAAGTGGACGCTTTGGATAGCAAGAGTTGTGCATCAAAAGTAAAAGTTGATTCAGAGACGGATATGGAGGAAAATAATTGGGGATTAAATATATGGAAATGGAGTTTATCTGGAATTGGTGCTATTTGCTCCTTTGGAGTTGCGGCCGCCACTGTCTCCATCATCATCTTTGGGAGTCGCCAAAAGAGTAAACAGCAGAATCAGAAGCTTCAGTTTCAAATCTATACAAATGACAAGGTATGTACCTCAATTCAGTTTTATCGACTGAATTCCTGTTTGTCACTCAATCAAGATTTCAAAAATGTTAGATCATACATTTGAAATCTCTTTACTTGATTAAAACGGATTAATAACACGATCTTTTGTGGTTACAGAGGATCAAGCAAGTCGTTCACCACGCAAGTAAGCTGAACGAAGCAATATCAGCTGTTAGACGAGTTCCCCTCACTAGTGCACATGCTACCTTTGGTGGATACCACGAGGCTCATTGAAACAGGGCAGAATTACTGTTTTTATCAGCATTACTTATCTCCTCATTAATAAGGCCATCCTGTAGTATAAAATGTTAATATTTGTTCATAGTGCTGTGTATGAACACATATTGAGTGTTATGTATTCATCATACAAGAGTGAGACTTGCTACCAGAAATGGTATTTGGCGAATTTAGGCATATGTTCATGCCATTTTGTCAGCATCGGGTACTTGCCAATGTGCGATGATCAGATGTTGCCCTCTTGACATCGTTCGGAAACTCGGGGTGTTGGCTTGGGATCGGCAACTGCTTGTGTGCACAGTGCTTGATGGAACGAGCAAACATAGACATTGAACCTTGTTGTGAGAGTGTTGTGCCATTTTGTTTGTAATGTGTGTGGCAATATAGTAGCAAAATTTGTGTTTGCTTAAAATTAAAAAATGATAGCGAAGCACTTGTTGATTGTGGCTTCGATGTACCTACCCGGAAAAGTGTAGAATATTACTATTTTATCCACTAGAACACCCTCCAAAAGGCAATAGTTGTGAGGAACAAACTTTATTTATAAGATTAATTCCCAATGAACACTACGTAAAAAGAGATTGGAATATTGGACTTAAATAAAAAGATTCGCAACATTTCAAATATGAGTTGATTCGAGATTCGAGCGTAGCAAGTGAGAGCATTTTCCCTTCCTTTTACAGATATTGTATTTGCCATCGAAAGAGACTGATTTAACAACAATACCATCTCCGTGTCCCACTCAATTGGCTGACTGATTTGATGAATCTATGCACCCTCGTATTTGTATTCGTATGTGTACAATTGTGAAAAATGGCTTCGTGATGAGATGCAATTAACGGCGTTACGTTTTTTTTTTCCAATTACCTAACTACTATAGTGTCATGCTTCAATTCACTTGGAAGACAACAAATTTCGTTCTTTTAAACATTCTCTGCATCATTCATCTATTTCGTTTTGGAATCGACCTGCAGAATATACATATAATGGAAGAAATGAATTAATATTCAAGGTAACGTCATCATGCAAAATCATTTAGGATTTGTTTTATTACAAGTATGGAAAGAAAACAAGTTCTAGGCAATTGAATTGCCTATAATTTATTTACATGAAAATTATTAATTAAATGTGTTCGATTGATTTCATTTTCAACCTAAAAAATGTTATACTCGTTCATTTTTTATTTGTGTAGATGAGAGAGTGTGAGAGTGAATTGCTTAGAAAATAAAAACATATCCCTCCTTAGAGGTAATATTTTCTTTATTTTTGAGGAAAATATTGTCACGTGACCAACATTTAGAAAATATTAATAAAACACCCCAAAAATAGGAATTTGGGTGGAAAAAAAAAATATTTTCCATGAAAAATAAAAATGAGTTTTGAAAGAATGTGTACCAAATAATTGGACATTGTTAATGAGGCAATGTATCAAATAGAATTAAACACCAATTTTCTCTAACATCTATCACCGTTGATGATGAACATCTATAAACCCTAATAAATGAATGACTATTTTACCCTTTAACATAAATAAATAAACTAAAAAATGCAATAGCTAAAAGGTCAAAGAAAAAAAAAAAGAAAAATACAAATAATTTTTTAATTTTTTTCTCTAAGATCTTTGGTCTCTACCCGGACCCGATGAAAAAAATGGGATCACTTCTTATGGACTCGTTGAGAATGATTCTCTCTTTTTGAGTGCTTTTCATTACTACTTTGATTTAAGTTCAAGAGTAAGATCGACTGATCGAATTAATATATTTTTTAGACAAAACTGTCTGTAGGGACTAAATCTGCTAATATTTTAAAGGTTGGAGGTACAAACTAGATAAAAAAAATATTTCGGGTAGGTCTGCTACTTTTCTCAAAGATTGGGATGAAAAGTGAAATTTACTGAGTTTTTAACTAAAATCGTGTCTCCAAGTGACCGACTACTGTAGAAGATTGGTGCGGCTTCCATCTTCCNTGCTACTTTTCTCAAAGATTGGGATGAAAAGTGAAATTTACTGAGTTTTTAACTAAAATCGTGTCTCCAAGTGACCGACTACTGTAGAAGATTGGTGCGGCTTCCATCTTCCCCTCTCACTCATGCCCCCAAATTTGCAGTCCTACGGCTACCTTCTCTTGGGCCCCACCTCGTTTGACGGCGGTGGCACCTCCAATTTGATTGGTACATGGGCATGGCGAGCTCTCCCAAGCCGCCGCTGCCGTCGCTTCACGACGTCTGCTACCATCAACCGCCTCCAAAATCACTATACCACTCTGGGCGTTTCTACAAGTGCTTCCTCCTCAGATATTAAGAAGTCTTACCGTCTTCTTGCTCTCAAGGTACCTTTACATTAAGGGATTTTCATCATTTTGATTTTGCGATGGGTTTTGTTCCCCGGGAACAATTCGACGTTTTGGCTACGGTATTGACACTGTTGATATCGATTCAACTTGGGAAAAGAGAATAAATAATTGATTGATCGTTCTTTTCAGTTTGTGGTTGATTGTTTTTGCTTTAGAGAAAGAAGTTGGATTTGAACTTGGACATAATATACCATAAAATGCTTATAATAGTTCGAGAAAGGAACATCACAAAAAGGAGAATATCTCTGGGGGCAAGTGCTTACATTTTGTTACTTTTTAAAGTAAGATTCCAAGGTTGAAAAATAATTACTAATTCTTTTGGTCGAGGATTTCTCTTCCGAGCCACATAAAATTCAATTTATTTGTATGTGTCAAAGGAAGTATTTTCCATGTACCTACTTGTAAAAATCAATCTTTTATCAGAAGGTGGTTAGGACTTGGGAAATAGGCTCCTGAAGACTGCATTAGGAGACTGTATGTATGAATGGAGAATTGTATACTTTTGTGTTTTTTGTTTGGATACTACAAAATCTTGCCAAATACATTTTTGTGATCAATGAAACCAAATTTCTCATGGAGAATGGAGGCAGTGAGCATCTTTGATGCGGAGCATCACATGAACGCTATGGTGAGCCTATGTCATAAGGGACGGTTCGAGGAAAGGCCCAAAAGAAGTGCTTGAGTTATAGGGTTTGATTGTCTCTCTCCTATTAGATATAGCTTTTTGAAAAAGTGGTTGCATTTCCCTACATCAATCTTCACTTGAGGTTTTTGTTAATTTGTCTTGTCTGCATCAGCTCGCATGAAACATAGTGTCTTGGGTTCTACATTAACATAGTGATACTCTCCATGCAATGTGAAAACATCTGAGGCGTGATCTGAATATAATTGTTTGTAATATATTACCAAATCATACTATCATTTGCACCAGAGTGGCTGACATGCATAACATTACTTTCTGGATATGTAAAATTAGATTTCAGAAAGTG
>CAIGRT010139646.1:0-12200 GCA_903798405.1 Fraxinus platypoda
AATGTATTTTGGAATAGTAGGTTGATGAAAAATGTGTGGTTGAAAAATAAGGAAAAATTATTGATGTGATGAAAAATATTATTTTATTAAAGAATGTGTGATTGAAAATGAGTAAAAGAATGATAATGAAAATTTTAATGTGACTCAAATAGGGACTAAAGGTGAAAATGTCAAAAAATGAAAGGTAGGAACGCTTCTCACACTAATAGTGAAATGTAAAGACATTATGTTCTAATTAACCTAAGAGAAAATTCCAATTTTTTTTATTTGATTTCACACGTTCTGCCATGATTAACTATTTCGTCACATACAAAAATATTTATAATTATATAATAATAAGTTAATTATCCCAATAATCACTGAACTTATGTCGTGCATTCGACCACTCGCTGAAGTTTTAAATGTCGAATTTTGACCGCTAAACTTATCAAAATATTGAATATTACTCATGACATGACATCCATTATTCAACTCTAACGAAATTGGTGACATGAAAAATGGAATGAACATGTAGTGTAACTCATGGCACACTAAATTGCCACATAAAAACGCGTATTTAATTGCTCAATGTACTTTAAGGTGATCTGGTTTTGGCTTCTAAACTTGTAAAACTAACGTCGATCTGTCTTGAATATTTAAGAATGCTTTTGAAGTATCATTTTTGTACAACAAAATAAATTTGTAATATACTTAGAGTTTTGTTGCAATTCCATTAACAACAAGAAACACTGGATTTTTTTGGTGTATATTTTTTGTTGCAAAGAAATATTTGATTGTTTTTCCATGTATATTCTTTGCTGTAAATTTAGATTATGGATTTTTTTGACGAATGTCATACATTTTTTTTGTTCAAATTAGTCATAAGAATCGTCAATATTTTCTTGCTGTTAATGTAGATTATAAATCAAATATGAAAATAAGTGCAACAAAACTCAAGTATATTGAAAAATGTTTTGAAATATTCCTTTATAACATGTTGCAATATTATTTTATTGCATGAAAATGATACTTGAATAACATTTCTAAATTTTAGGACATGCCGACATTAATTTTACAAGTTTAGTGGCCAAAGCTCAACTACCTTAAAGGATAGTGAGTAATTAAAAATGTTTTAAAAGTACATTGAACAATTAAATAAGTTTTTCAAAGTACAATCAATAATGAAAGATGACTTTTTTTACATGACAATTTGGTATGCCGTGAGTTACACCACCTATGCATACCATCTGTTACATCACCAATTTTGTTAGAGTTGAGTAAAATATGTCATATTAGTGAGCAACGTCTAACATTTTGATATATTTAATGGTCGAAATTCGATATTTGAAACTTGAATGGTCCAAAATACTTACATAAATTCGGTGATTTAATTTCTTTTGTATAAAATCGCATCACCCAAAAAACGGACCAAGGCAAACACTGCTATTTTCTGTATCTTCCAAAACCCTAATTCAATCTTCCTTTTACTGAAGAGTCTCAACATCCAAATTTTGGCGGTTCGACGAACCTGACCGCCGTTAATTGCCGAATCTGAATTCGCTGCGGCAGCATGGACTTCGATGAGTATGATTACCTAGAAAAGGCGGTGGAAGAAACTAAAGTCCCGTCCAAAACCGCAGAAAAAAAGGAAACTTCTGACAAGGAAAAAGACAGAGACAGGAGCGAAAAGGGATACAGACGAAGAGACAGGAGTGAAGATGATGACTTGGACGAAGAAGAGAGGGATCGAAAGAGCAGTGGCAAAAAATCGCGAATAGACAGGGTTAATGAAGAGAATGGACGAGACAGAGACCGCGACAAGGAGCGTGATAGGGAAAAGGAGAGAGACCGGGATAGAGAGAGGAGCTCGAGGCGTAGGAGTTCCGACAGGGATTTGGAGCGGGAAAGGGATAGAGAGAGGCGGAGCTCGAGGGAACTCGAACGGGATAGGGAGAAGAGAGACAAGGATAAGGAGAGGGAAGGGGAAAGGGATAAGGAGAGGAGGGAGAGGGAGAGGGAGAAAGAGAAGGAGCGAGAGAAGAGGGAGAGGGAAAAGGAAAGAGAAATGGAAAAGGAAAAGGAGAGGCCGAGGAGTAGAAGTCGACCTAGGCTGGAGCATGAAAGGGATAGGGAATTGATGAGAGGAAGGGAGCATGAACTGCGCGATAGCAGGTGATGTCTAATGCATTTTCTCTTATTAAAGCCGATCTCTAATGAATCGCTTCTCATTTTTTCTTTCATCAGTCTTTCATTTGCTTTTAATCCAAATTTGGCTTGGAGATTTTAACTTGAAAGCCTTGATTTGTTCTCCACTTTCAAATTTGCGGCGAACTCATGCTATGGTACTAACTCAAGAGTCAGTTTATTCGATTAGTGAAATTATGACTTTGATTGGGGTTGTTTTTGTTTGCGTTTCCTATCAGAATTTGTTTTATTTTTATTATTTAAATGAGAGCGAGGTGAGCTACTGAAATTTGAATATTCTGTTAAGGGTTTGACTTGAACAGTTGAACTCAAACTTCAAGATTTCAGTTTTTGATTTTTTTTGTTTTTGAAAATGATGTTATATAATACACACCGTTCTTGGAAAGTATTGCGGTTTTATTGTAGTTAAGAGCGTCTCACCTTATAACCATCGAGATTTTCTAGTTGTGACCAGGGTTGAAGCACGGAGGAAATGTATAGAAAATGTTGTCATTGCAGGGAAATGTAAATTTATGCATAGAGGATGTAACATTTTACTTGGGTTGATAAAGTAGATGGATTGTTTCACATCTTAATGGGCTTTCAATAAGTAAACACCTCGGAGGTTTCTTCACTGAAGAAATTGACTTTTCCACACACTGAATTGATTAGGTTCGATGTTTCTTTCCAGGCTTTTAGATTTGGCTCACAGCTCCACCCTTCTAGTGTTTTGCATAGCTGGATTTGAGGTTGCTTTCTTTCCTCCGAGCTGAGATGTTGATCAGTGATGTATTGAATTTTTTGCGTTTGCGATTCTTGTGTGAGCTGTATCAGTTTTTCAACGTTTCTTAACTTCAGAGATGAAATTGCTAAAGCTCCATACTGCAAACAGCAATTTTACTTTTTCGAAATTGTACAAATTTAACATATCTCGAATATGTTTAGTGTGTTATATGAAGTATTGAAATTTGTAATATATTTGAGTATGGATAGTGATTAATGAATTCATGGGAGAAAATTATTAAACCTCCATATGAATTTGTTGTTTAGATATAGTTGACAGAAGAGTGGCTTGTAAATTTTCATTCTGGCTACTACATTGAGATTTGAAAGAGATTTTTAACTATGTATTTCAAATATCAATGGTTGAGGAATTTTCTGGATGTGCACAGCGCAAATTAAATTTTTATTTATAATTCAAAATGCCTAAACTAATGGGGGTCTTTCCAACTACTGGTTGATCCAAAAATGTACTTGACAATTAAAAATATCAATTTGTTTATTCATCAAAATAATCAAGCTGTTGATCCTCTTGGTTTCCTTTAATAAATTTTTGTCATACTTTGCGAGCTTGATGAGTCATGAACTTGTGGATCTTGACTTTTTTGAGATGCACAAATGTTGTTGTCACTTGTTCTATTGTTATTTCTGTTCTGTTGCTTTCCAGCACGTGAGCGTTTTATGATTATTTTGGCAAATGGTTATATTGTTTGTTTTGCTGTATGTCTAGTGAAATGGGCTGTGGCATTTGGAAAAATTATCGAATAGGTTGTTTTTCTTTTCTGTTTTCTTTACTTATTGTAAAAATCACTCTTCTGGTTAGGAGTTAGCCATGTAAATTGGAACGAACTACGAGGAAGATGCTGGCATGGAGTTTTTGGGGGTGAAAATTCATTAACCCCGGGGGAGTCTTAAAAACAAGGGTGTGAGATTATGTTCTTACAACAAATCTCTAGCAGGCTTGAGGCTACTGATATATTGATATTGGCCTTCTATTATTGGCTTTATACTTATTATTCTTAGAGTTGTTAATGCAGGAGATTCAAGGATAAGAAAGATGCAACAGAGCCTGAAGCTGATCCAGAAAGGGACCAAAGAACTGTTTTTGCCTACCAGGTTTGTTGGTTGATGGATTATACTTGCATCTCAAGGATCAAACACAGAAATTTTTGCAAGTCACATACTTTGTTTATGTTTGGAATGAGCATGTGACAACGGCTTAGATAACTGTTAATCTGTTATTTGATTTCCCAACATTTCTTGTTTGCAGATGCCTCTGAAGGCCACAGAGAGAGATGTTTATGAGTTCTTTTCACAAGCAGGAAAGGTATGCAAATGTTTTTTGAAAGATGACATGGTTTGATCCTAGATGATAAGCTTTATGTTTTGGATATTACTTTTCTATTTTTGGTTTGTTGTCTTCTTTATTTAGGTCTATTCTTGTTTCGTTCTCTACTCCAACTTCAAGAGTACATATTAGATTTGAAACTCTACACAAAAATGGCTTGCAACCTTTATTTCCTTTCCTTCTTTTCTTTCTATCATTTTTAACTATCTTTTATCGAGGTCAAAGCCTAGGTTTACCATTTACATGGACATCTCCTTTTATTTGTGTACTGTTTTATGTGATTAGCTAATTGTAATATTAAGTCCCTGTTTGGTACATATTCTATAAAACTCATTTTTCTCGAAACTCAGGTTCAACCACACATTCTCCCAATAAATTGTTTTGCATCATACTTATTAACCTCTCATTATCCAAAAAAATCACTGTTCACAAAATCTATTATAAAAATGTTACATAAAACAAGCCCTAAATACTGTCTGTAAAGAAATTGTCGTTTATCTTGAGTTATCTTGGCTGTTCTACATGGTGGGGCCCATGACTTTTTTCTGTGATGGCTGTCTTAATTTGTTTTTTATTTTCTTCATTGCCATAAGTTCTCCAAAACCTTTCTACACCAAGAATTTTATCAAAAAACATTCAATCTTCTCAAGGAAAAGACCAAATTGTTCTATTTTTTGTGAATTTGTATAATCATTCAGAGCCATGTGACTGCTTATTTGCTGTCTTATTGGAGGCTGGAGCTTATCTATTAAACGCTCCTCTGCCTTCAGTTGCTGAATACACTCACTTTCTTGTGCATCAAATTTTTACATGCAGGGGGTAGTGTGAATGGGTTCATGATAGTCTTCTGGTACTTCATATCCTATATTACAGTAGTAGCGAGGCATAAGATGGTTTTGAAGTTCTTTTCTCTTGCAGCTTCCCTTATTTAAAAATTTATATCTTTATATTTTTCATTTCATCTCTAGGTAAGGGATGTACGACTTATTATGGATCGGAATTCAAGGCGATCAAAAGGAGTTGGGTACGTTTATGCTTATAGTGGTCATATTGTGTTTCCTTTGTCGTTGCACCACTCTCTTGGTACACGGGAACAATGTTTTAGGTTTGATAAATATTGAATTCTTCTCTTCTCCGGTTACCGATTCTGTTCCTCTAGACTAGAAGCAGTTCTCTTGAATCTCTTCAGACCTTTGTCATGTCTTCAAACTTGTATATTTCAAAGAAGTGAATTTGTAGATGTTACATGTAGTCTTGGCTAGTGAGAGAATCAACAAAGTCTGACTCAATCCTTTTATGGTTCCTGCACTAAATGTAGTCCTTAATAGTAATTTTGATTCTTCAAATTGAAGGCTATCAAAGATTTTTTATCAACAAATTTTGGAGCCATTCATACCTATTTCATCCTTGCTCATCTCTCCAGATGGGGATATATAATGGAGAAGTAATACAGCGATGATACAAGTCTAAATTTTCATTATCTGGTGACAGATGTCTAATGTTTTTCAAGTTTCACTTCGCAGGTACTTGATGATCTGATTTGTATACGTAATTTATGGTTTAAGAGTATGTTAGTCTGATATATTTTAATGTCTCAAGTAAAAGATCGAAAGCCTTTGAGCTCTATTCCATTCCAATGTACTTTCACATTCTCAACATATAAATGCCAATGCCAGTCTCTTTGAAACTAGACTTCAGCTGTACTGAACCCTTCTTGTTTATGATTCAGTGGTCAACCACTCCAATTAATTCACTTTTGTCAAAATGTTATGCCATCAATAATATTTTAAATTTTAAATGGAAAATTAAGTCCTAAAATAATGTTAGGTAGCACATTAAGCCCTTGTTTGGCCCCTGTTATAATGAAAATTTTGGAATAGTAATTTTTTGGAGAATGTGTGGTTAAAAAAGAATGAAAAGTCTTTGGTTTACGTGTAATATTATTTTGTTGGAGAATGTGTTGTTTTTTTAGAAGAGGAAAAAATGAATTATAATTTTAATGGGCCCCAAACAGGGGCTAAATTGTATATGGCCGTTAGTCTATCATGATTAAATTTATAAAACTTAGACAATTCCAGAAAGGATAGGCTAATTTGTCACTCTTGTTTTATTGATTTTTTTGACTGAGCCTTTTCAAAAGCCTGCCAATACCTATACGATGCGGTCTGTACTTTGTGATTAACATGGCATATACGCTGATTTATAATACCCCTTATGTATGCTATGAAGGGGAGCTAGTATGTTTGTGAGGCACCACGTGTCACGAAGATGCTCCTATATGTTCCTCACTTTTGTTGCATGCGATATCATTTCGTTTTGTAACTAGCTGTAAAGATTTTTGTCCCCCTTTTTAGTGATTGACTTGGTAATTATATAACCTGACTACAGATACATTGAATTTTACGATGCTATGTCTGTGCCGATGGCTATAGCTCTGTCTGGCCACCTTCTCTTTGGACAACCAGTAATGGTCAAACCTTCTGAGGCTGAAAAGAATCTTGTTCAATCCAATACTACTGTTGGTGGTTCAGGTGTTGTCGGACCTTATGGTGCTGCAGATAGGAAGCTGTATGTGGGCAATTTACACTTTAACATGACAGAATTTCAGCTTAAGCAGGTAAAGACTTGGCACCACCATTTATTGTAGCACATATCTTAGTATTACACTGTTATTCCGGATTACTTTGTAACAGCATAACATTTTCTGAGGAAGAAAGATCTGGAGGTTAAGACATTATATGGTATCTAAAATTAAGTGCCAGAGGATGAACTCGGTATACTACTGAGAAAAGCATCCCTCTGTTTTGCTCCTTGTTGCAATTTTTCTGTCTAAAATGAGTGTCTCACGGTTGTTTGTAGTGAAATAGTCTCTTCATTTAGCTTTCTATTCAGTCGATCCACCATTGCTGACTTCAATATGTTCTAACAAGTAGAAATATGAGTTGTGTTCCTCATAAACTAAAAATCTGAATGAAGAGTGTTGTTTGAAAGATATGACACACATTACCTTATGACATTTATTTTCTTGGCAGTTAAAAATTATTCTAAAATCGGGGACACTCAATATTGGGATTTGAGTTTTGGGGGGTAGGGGGTACTTATTTGACGTTGTAACGAACTGTAGTCATTCTTCATGAATTTTAAATGGTAAAGAGTATAATTCATTTCATCCGGAGGACAAATATTTGGATCTTTATGTAAGCTATTCAATTTTAGTTAATAAATAATATTTTGTTAACCAGTTTGAAAGTGAATGTCAAATAATTAACCTAAGAACTGTTATGAGAAATTGAGAATTATGCTTCAGGGGCAAGATAGAAACGACCTCGATATATATTTGCTACTCAATGCCTATGCATTGAAGATATGTAGCTCATGAACTTTTCTCAACATAGTATCTCTTCATAAGTTTGTTAATGGATCCGGCTAATTGATTTCTAAAATATTCGACTTATTTGTATTTTACTACCTTCTCCATCATGTCTCCTTTAGCTCACGATATCTGTTTTTGAGTTGTGTTCAAATCTTGGTGTTGATTTTTTCTCCTAGATTTTCGAAGCTTTTGGGCCTGTTGAACTTGTGCAACTGCCTACGGATCCAGAGACAGGACACTGTAAAGGTTTTGGATTTGTTCAAGTCAGTATTTTGGAGAATTCTCTGCATTGAAAGTTTCCTCGTGTTCCATTGAGTTTTAATGTTATCACCATCTATTGTAACATGAAACCTATTGAATTGATATTTTCCAGTTTGCGCAACTTGAACATGCAAAGGCAGCAGAGAGTTTGAATGGTAAACTGGAGATTGCTGGTCGGACCATCAAGGTACTAAACTTGTACCATTTTAGCTTCATTTTCATTTTTGTTCATTTTCTGAGACTTCATCGCTTTCTATTTTGAATTCATTACAGGTTTCATCAGTTACAGATCATGTTGGAGTACAAGATTCTGGAACAAAAACTGCAGATTTTGATGATGATGATGGGGGTGGTTTGGTGAGAAGTTTTTTAAATTGCGTTATGGTTATTAACTAATTATGCTTCAATTATTGTCCCTAGTCGCCCAATGGTAAATCAAACTTTTACTGAAACTATAAGGTGCTTGCAATTATGCTTTGAAGTTCTTATTTTGATCTTGCATTTTTTTCTTCTACGCTGGTATTTGATTTCTCCTTTGGAGGTGGTGATTAAATGCCATTGACCTAGGATATGGACACATCAATTCAAATTTACGAGTAATGGAGTGCACTTCGTTTATGGGAAATGCAGTTGTATCGATCCGATTTGAAATTTCACTTCAGGAATATTAGCTATCTAATCTGTTTCTGTTTTGCAACATATTCTTAGAATCTTTATTCATTATTGTTTACATAATCTCTACAGTCTTTAAATGCTCAGTCAAGAGCATTGCTCATGCAGAAGCTGGATCGCAGTGGTACTGCTTCTAGGTTTGTATAGGATTTCATGATATCCATACCTTTCTTTTGCGACTGTCAACTCAAACTTGATTATCCTTTCCAGTGTCACAGGGCCCATCGGAGTGCCTGCTCTCAATGGATTGGCTCCACAACAGTCCAACTTGCCAATGAACCCATCAACAGTTCTCCATCCCCCGATTCTTCCAACACAACTGGTTTCTATGGCTCCAGAACCTATTGGGAACCCCAGCGAGTGTTTGCTATTGAAGAATATGTTCGATCCAACTGCGGAGGTTAAAGATATTTTTGTTCATTGTTTCTCACTGAAGTTTGTTATCTCTTACACCGCCTTTTCTCAAACATACTAAAACAGGTGGACCCGGAGTTCGATTTGGATATTAGAGATGACGTGCAAGAAGAATGTTCCAAGTATGGCGTAGTGAAGCATGCTTATGTGGACAAGTAAGTATATATTTGATATTCTTTTATGAAGATGATGATACTGTGAGAGTGAGGGAGGGTTAGTCAAGTTGTTCATAAATTGACAATATGGACATTTGTGGAGGAAAGTTCTGCAGAATATCTGATTAAACTTTAAAGGTTGCAAAGAAAAAATAAGACAATTTATTTTCTGAAATATATGATTGTTTTTTATTGTAAAGTGCAGATTGAAAAAATATATGATTTTATTTTCTGTTTTCAGTTAGTCACGACTGTGACAACCTAATTTTATTAATTTGTTTTCAACGGTTTACCAAAAGATCTTTGCAGTTCATTAGAAATATCTTGACATGTTATACTTTCACCTGTAACAATTCATGATCTGTTCTACTTGCTGGCTACCTCAGGAAAAGGAAACTCCATGATCAATTTTGATCTCATTATTCACTTGGTTAGCAGAACTGTGAATGCATAGATGATGGCTTATAATGATCTTCTTACTTTCCAGGAATAGTGCCGGATATGTATACTTGAGGTTTGAAAGTGTCGATGCAGCGTCACGTGCTCAACAAGCTATGCATAAAAGATGGTTTGCTCGTAGATTGATCTCAGCAATATTCTTGGTAATCACTTTTAAACATCCCTCTCCCCCTTGAAAGAGAACCAAGGGCTGGAAAATTGGTAACCTTATTTACGTTTAACTTGGGGGAAATCAAATAATTAACTTCTCAAATTTGTCACAGTTTACAAAATACCCATAGTGGCCATGTTTGTAGGTCTTTTTATTCCTCGGTACTAGTTCTGTGTACATTCCTCCTGGAGAATGCAACTGAGAACTTGGGGAAATTTGATTCTTTTTCTATTTTAATGTTAGATTTTAAAATATAGTTGAGTTCATGCTGGGTAATCGGACTCTTGGATTTCAATCAGCTTTTAAAATCACTCGTTGAAGAGAAAGCTTTATCGCAAAAATTCCACTATGATTCTCGTAGATAATTTTTGAAAACCACTTCTCTGAGGGCTTGCTTCTGAGTTCTGATCTTACTATCAGATGCTGAGTACTGCCTCGACTAGTGTTACAAGTATCAGAGCTGTCAAATGCAATAATACTGTAGTAATTACTCTCTCAAATGCAGTGAAAAGCATTCGGAGTGGACATCAAGTTTCCACACACCTGGTTATTGACAAATTTGTTTCTATCTTAACAGTTTACACTGATCTTCATTGTATTCTGAAGCATTTATTTTTCCTCGTAAATTTTCTGCCATCACTGAAGTATGGGAGTGGGCCAAACAGGGGCTTAGTAGAGAATTAAATATTCAGAAGAATATTAGAACTTGCTTAGTCATAGTTATATAAGTTTCTTTGAAACTGCTTTTCTTAAAAGACGATCATTTTTTTCTAGTACTGAATAGCAAATAAGCATAAAATTTTAATTTCCAAGTCATCCTGCCTTTTGTTTTCCAATCTGTCTTTTTCTTTTTGCAGCAACCATATGAATACGATGCCAAGTTCAAGGGTGCTGCTTGAAAACACTTTTAATGGTGCTTCGTGGTGGATCTCATTGATATTTCTATTTGCTTCATGTACAAGTAACGCTGAAATGATTTTTTTGGTTGGTATCGACTGTGTTATGTAACTTAACCAATTCTTAGCGCTTTATTACTGTCCAGATAATCACTGCATAATTTATGTTACCCGTCATACATGTTCACATTACCCCTTGGTATCATTTTCTTGTCTAAAGCAACCAACCAAGAGCATGGGCTAAGCCGTAGAGTTATCTGGTGGTATTATGCACTTGGGTGCAAGAATACGTGCAGAGAAAACAAAGTTTTATAGTTGCTTAGAGTACTTGCAAAAAGACAAACTACCGTGTCCACAAATTTTGTGGGACCTACATATATGATCCGCTTATGCACAACAATTTTTTCTTCTGTTTATTGTGTGTTCGACATATGAACTTGTAGATTCTATTGAGAATCGCGCTTGTTCACTGCGTGAGGCTGATTATAGATTGCAAATTACATATTGTTATTCACGTAATCTATAATGATATTCTTATATTAGTTGGACCATATATAGCCCTTGTTTGAGTCCCATTTTTCACAAAAAATGGATTTTGTAATAGAACCAACATAAATTAGACTTGTCCACGTCGAAAGTTGCTTGGAGTGCCACATCAATAAACAGAACCCTACCAAAAACTACGTTCACTTTCGTGGACAAGAAAATGCTATAATGCTCGGTCACTGGGAGTGCGTGGCATCGTGGCGATCGGAAGCGTTTCAATTCTTGTCAGATTCTGTAGGCATTGATGGAGTTCAGACAGAAAAAAGATAGAATAGATGAGATGGGATCTGCTGTTCATTTTTGCTGTCTAATTTGCTGTACATTCAATTGTAAATTGACATATCATGAAAAATTGAAGTTGTAATCAATTTTAATTTTTTAATCTGAACATCAATTTTAATTTTTCACGATGTACTAATTTGTAATTGTGTGGACAATAAATTGGACAACATAATCGGACAGGAAATCTCAACTCACAATGATAATTTCCTTTTCTTACTTTCTATACCTGCATGTATAGACAAAGAAAATTGGGTGGACGGATTCATGGAGGGCAAGTATGCTAGGTGGTGCAAGCTTATTGGGTCGACAAAAAAGGCAAAATGCAAACAAAAGTCACTTGTACAATCATTAGTGAGTTGTAAATTTTACAGTCCACACTAATTAGTGTGGGCTGTAAATTAATGACTGTACATGTAGCATCATTGAAATGCAAAACTATGGCCCTTTTTCATCCCAATTTTTTTCAAAATACATTTTTCTCTCTATTTTTTTAATCACATTCGTCAATAAAATAATATTACACAAAAATTTAAAAAAACTTCTTATTTTTTAACCACATATTATCCATCAATCTACTATTTCAAAATGTATTTTATACAAAAAATGGGGCTCAAACAAGCCCATAAGAGGTACTTATTTCATGCAAAAATGGATATAACCTGCCCCCGGGGCACATCCAAGTTGGCAAAGGAAGTGCATT
>CAIGRT010139656.1:0-31739 GCA_903798405.1 Fraxinus platypoda
CTGAGGGGTTACAGCCGTGTATAAAGGTGACTCTTATCCACTGAGGGGCTACGGTTGTGTGTAAGGGTACCTATTATGCACTGAGGGGCTACGGCCGTGTACAGAAGTGTTGATCAGACAGTTTATGTTCATTAGCAAATGATTACATGGGGTATATTTTGATGTGATGATGTAGTTATTTTACTCTAGTGCACTGAGGGGTTACGGCCGTGTACTAGACTCGTGTATAAAGGTAACTCTTATTCACTGAGGGGCTACGGCCTGAGTAAAGGTACCTATTATGCACTGAGGGGCTACAGCCGTGTATGAGGATCAATATGATATTCCACTTTGTGCACTGAGGGGCTACAGCCGTGTACAGAAGTGTGGATCAGACAGTTTATGTTCATATGACGTTATAGCTTCCAGCTTACAGTTTAGCTTATTGAATATTCTGATGTGATTATCCAGTATTTAGTGGATTATTAGCTTCCAGCTTACAGTTTAGCTTATTGAATATTCTGATGTGATTATCCAGCATTTAGTAGATTATTAGCTTCCAGGTTACAGTTTAGCTTATTGATATTCTGATGTGATTATCAAGTATATAGTGGATTATTAGCTTTCAGCTTTCAGCTTACATTTCTCAATTTACAGTTTAGCTTATTGATTTCAGATTATGGTTTTAGCTTACTGAATTCGGCTCGTGTACTTACTCAACGTGCTTATCAATTAGTATCATTTTTAGATATCAGCTTGAGTCTAATTTGTTGATACCAGATTACCTACGTTCGACATATTTTACGATTGGTTATTCAGAATACAGAGTAAGAGTTTTATGATTTTAGTCTGGTTTTGTTCTAACAAAAATGATCGAAACTTGGAATTTCTTAAAGCTGTAAGAAAATAAATCAGATTTTTCAACCGATAAGTATAAATGGTAAAAGTATATATATATATCCACTCATTGAGTGCAAACTCATAGATTTTATTACCTTTTTCTTTAGCAAGTAGTAGCTGAATTGAGTAGCTTTGAAGTCTGTTGATCCACCGACTTGAGCCACGCACATTGTCCTTAGTTGAATGACTCATTTTGTTAGTTCATTTAGCTCATATTTGTTTTGGGATACATGTAGCTTTTGTCAGAAAAGTTTATTATGAGTTCACTGTATATTTGATATCTTTAGTACATTTGGGAACTTTTTGTTGTCAAGTACAGGAAATATCGATTTGCCAGCATTCTATTTTGAATAGTTTGAGTTGTTACGGGGCTGGCGTACCATATTTTTAAATCATAGGTACTGGTTTGAGAATATTGATTGTTGTTCATGTGATTTTAGTCCATATTACAGGGGAAATTCTGTCAAAGTTTTATAAAAGTAAGTTATAGTTAGAACAGGTCTTAGTCGCCTTGGTGGTGGGTCCGGCACTTAGCTGGTATCTATCATCGATGCACGACACGTGTCAGGTCCATTAGGGTGATTTGGGACGGGTCATGTCAAGCCATTCTTCAGGTCATCTACCTAAACTACCACCTAGCATTCCTATTACTCATGAGCACCTTCACGTGATCCATTTACACTAGTAGTAGTCTATTAGTTCTGTAAAAAAGGGCCACGTCAAAAATCTATGCTCACATTATTCGTACATCTTCGCTCGTCAAGGTCTTGGTAGACCATAAGGAAACTCCCTCTATTTTGGCAACTTGATTGTCGATATCGTTTCTTTCCATATTACTCCTAGTATATCTCAAACCACTCATTTTAACATGATCACGATGATTGTTATGATATAATTCTCAGTGATAGCGTAGGATTATCCATTTCTCACACATGTCCAACCTTTATTTTACCTAATTTTACATTATCTAATATCCTATGTACCCTTTCCTCACAAAACAAAATATTGTCAGCCTTTTAATATGTAAAACTAAAGTATTTCGAAGCATACTTTAACATGAATTTTGTGTCAAGAAGCTTACTTGAAATAATGAATTCCAAGATATTTTGAATGGTTGAATCACCTTACTTTCCAAAACTCCAAATCTGCAACTGTCTTGCACTCCAATGGTCCCAATCCCGATCACAATAGAAAGGGATTATTAGTCACAGCCTAAGTGCCAATTTTTATGAGTTTTCATGCCAAAATAGTTGTTCTAGGTGCCTTTCAAATTTGGGGATATTTTCCAATAGGAATTTTCATAATTTTTCTACCATCTTTTTTCTCTCAATTTCTAAACAAAAAATTGGAGATTTTATGGGAATTATTGGAGCTTATGGGGAGTTGTGGATTTGAATTCCAAATTCAAATCACTTTCTCCAACCCTTTTGATGTCCTGTGGGTCGAGTCACCACACATGGGCGATCCATTATCCATATTTTCTAACAAAAACTAATCATATCTCCATTGAATTATTTTCCCATTACACTGTTGTAAAGAAAATAATCACGTAAACCACTCTATTATTCGACCTAAATGTTAGTGAAGTGGAAGAATTCGCAACATGTTTGAACTTAAATTCGATTCAAGAATTCTTACTTGAAAAAATGAAAGTTCCAAGATCTTTATGGTTGAATAACATTGCTATCTGATAAGTACATTTTGTGTACTTATTCGGGCCATATTACTAAGTTTTTATATTGTGATCCATTTCAAAGCAATTGGAAAAATAATGGAAGGGAAAATGGATGAAATCTAAAGTTCAGGGACCAAAGTACAAATATTTGATAGTTGATTCAGATCATGAAATGATAATTGAAGATTAAATAGGATCAACTGGATGGAACTGTAAGTCAAAGGAATGAATTATAATCAAAGTATTTTCTCAAATCAATTTCTAGCCATGCTCCATATTTTCTTACTTAGGCCGAGACCCATTTTTGGCATAGCAAACGTTCGAATTTGAAAATTGATATTTGATTGAGAATTGTAACCATTTGAGTTAGTTATCTAACGCACTTTGAATCACCTAAATCCAATATTGGAAGAGAAAATTATGATAAAAATACTAAAGTTTGCTTGAATTGGACGATCACCCAATTCTTCAAGCGGACGATTGCCCGGCCCTCAATTTCAATAGCAGAACCCAAAATTTTGGCTTGGGAGATCGCCTTGGCCTAGGTGACCATCCAAGTTGGTTTTTGTTTTGTTTTGAATTCTATTCCAACAAGGACTCTTCTTATTAGGTTATTTTTTAGGACATTTTTAGAGACTTTTGAGAGGATATAAATACAATTTATCAACTCTAAATTAGAGGGGATTGATATACCATTCCATTCATCTCATATTCATCATAAAAATCCATCTTTTTGAAGAAAAAACTAGGATTTTCATTGGAAAGTTATCCGAGTTGAAGATCAAGCACAAAGACGGAGTTATACTATTTAATTTTCTTCTTCTCCGGATTATTAATTTCATCTTTTTTATTAATTTTTATCTCTTTATCACGCTGGCCTAGATTATTTTTGTTCTAGGTTTCGATGAACCTTGTATTATGAAACTTTAACTATTGAATCTTGTTTTTGAAAAAAGATTGACGTGCATAAATTATATTCAAATAATATGCCTTTTACGTGCATAAAAATCAAGCAAAGTTCGACTTACCAAAACCAAATACGTAAAGTAGAAACGAGAAATGCATGAATACACATTTGGTCGAGGTAAGAGTTCGACTCTTTCTCCTTAAGACGATAATGCCCCCCACAAGTGCTAACAGTTTTTCGACATTCGTCTTTCAAGATACAACGATCATGTCCTACAATATGAGCGCTCCAAATTACATAGATCAATGAACCTGCTGATGTTTTTGAACTATCTTTTATGAAACTCGACTCAAAATAAATGTGGAAATTATTTTGAAATGATTATGTATTGATATGAATGAAAATACAAATGCATGGGGTCTATACATGATTGTTGAAAAGTTATGTCTCAAAAAACACAACTCAATGAAAAGGCATGTCTAAAAAGACATGTCTTATTGAAAAATACATGTCTCTACAACAAAAAAATGTGACTTTTGAAAATTATCATTTTCGAAAGGGCACAACTTTTCATTCAAATAATTATAGAATGTTCCATAATATTCTACATACTTTTCCAACAATTTCACGTATTTAAGCGACTTAAATTTGGTTTTAATTTCTCATTCACCGACTAACGATTTTCACATAAATAATCATGTAAAAAATGGTTATTCAAAATTCAAATACATCTTTTCCGAGAGGCAGCCTCGACGTCGCCCGACATACTAAAAATATCGATGGACCTGGAAGGTCTCTGCTCTCACTCGCTTGGTTTTCCTTACGTGGGGAGTTAATGGGTGAGATTGATTAGTGTGAGTAATGCGATGAAGTAAGGCCTCGGCTCTACTCTTGCCTCCATCCTTCATAGATGAATAATTATATGACCTTGGTGCAACGAGAACTATCTCATGATGGCATTTTTTACGTTGTAAATTGCTAGCCATGTCAGCTATAGTTGAGTCAGCCTCGCCACCAATCTTTATGGCCCTCAGTTTCTTCCATTTCAGGCATTCCATTCTGCTGAGAAGGCAAGATTGCAATGTCTACTTTTCGAATTCTCATCTTTGTTTGATTCACTTTCACTCATATTTCTTGTCTTTTTTATTCCTCGCGTATTTCCTTGTGATTTGGTAAGACTTTTCGTCAAATAGTTGACCTTAAAAATGGATAGTATTTTGTAAAGCCAATGGTAGAGCTTTCCCTCATAATTTCGATAGGTTTTCCCTTGTTTTGGGGATTTTGATGTGTTTTGAAGTCGATCTCCTATTTTGAGCAGTGTTCTAAGCGCTTTGTCTTGGCAGTAAGGCAAATTAATCGGTCAACTACTAAGTTGAACACTTAATGCATGCTTAGGCGCGCTTTATTAATTTTTTATTTTTTTTATCTTTTTTAAAAAAAAAAATATTTGACTTTAGTTTATTAACCTTTTTATTTTATTTTTCCTTTTTTTTAAAGGTTTTTATTTGACTTTCGTTTCAAGCTTTTAAATGACTTTAGCCGTACAAAAGTTAAAAATGATTTTATCCGATAAAGATTTAATAAAATTTAAGCTATAGTGCTTTTTATATCATGTAATTATGATTTTGTGACTTATCGTATTGATGGAAACATTGAAAGTACGTATGAAGTTCCTATAAATATGTTAAGTAGGAAACTATAAAAAATAATCTAGCTTTTGTATTTCAAAAACTTGAAAATTGTATAATTGACTAATTGTAGGAATTATTAGTAAATGTAATTTTTTATAATTTTAGATGTTTAGTTTGTATTATTTTAATTATTAAATAATTTTTAGATTGATTTAGTGTTTAAAATAATAATAAAAATAAGTAAGCCTTTTTATGCTTAGGCCTCGTCTAGGTTTGTAAAGCTTGAAAATTGGCCTCCATGCCTGCTATACTTTACGCTTTTTAGACGACTGATTTTGAGAGAGTAGTATTTTGGTTTCTTTCAGCTGAAGATTGTTTCTCAATCGGAGATATTTTTCAACTTTTGAGAGGTCTGACCCTAGATATTCACTATGTGCCATTTTATAGGAGATAATATTTCAATTTTTTGGATTTTGGAGTAGAAGTTGGGATCCTTTTTTATACGGTCTATTATTTATGGACAATTAATGAGGGCATTTTAGTCATTTTCATTAGTTAACTTTTTTATGATTATGTTGAAAGTCATTAATAAATATTATTTCAAAAGCAAATGAAAGTTCGTATTTTGTGACATTTGTCCAGAATTTCGTTATTTGCACACAAGGATTTGGTGCACTAACTTCCATGTTAATTTGATCAGAATTCAATTATGGTTTCCATTCACGTTCGAAGCCCTTAATCATATGTTTTATTGGGATTATTCTTGGTGTACAGGATGGGTTTCACAGAACCCCTCCAGAACACTCACAATAGGTTGGGGGTTTGAATTTTTTATGAGGTGGGTCCCACATGGGAGCCCACCTATTGTGTGTGTGTTTTGGAGGGGTTCTGTGAAACCCCTCATGTACACCAAGAACAATCTTTTTTATTGAGGCTCTAGTCGAGGTCTACAATCATGTTTCTATATGTGCTAGGATTTTACACGTTCTTTTATTCAAGAAAGCCTTGACAGTCTAGACATTCTTTTGGCTCAATAGGCATGGATAACTAATGCATCAATATTTGTTCCTGACACGTAAGAGCATGATGGAGCACTATATAGTTGATGTTGCATTCAAGTAGACAATAATTATTTTTATGCGTAACAAACAAGGTTACGTTTGGAAATGAAGATGTACCCCCTCCCTCCCGAACCCATTTCTGAGAGTTGAATTGAAGATGATATATTTTTACATATTATTTTAGTTTGCTTACTTAATATAGATTGATTTTTAAATGTTAATGACTCTTGACCTCAAATTATGCTACCAACAAATGTCGAACCCACTCGTACGTGTGCAAGCTAATTCTGACACGTAATAACAGATCAACGGCCAAGATCTCTCCTAAATTGGACGTGGGAGAAAACTCAACAACATAAGACATTTCCGTTAGGGTTATAGCGAAATAAACAAGATACGATTGTACAATAATAACCAATCGCAATGAAATTACAGTAAAAGACTGAAACTCCACGTGCATAAGAAGAAAATAAATTGCTCTTTATTATTAGGAGTTGCATCATCCTTCAATGGTTACATGGAGGGGGTATTTATAGTGTTACAAATGGGATGATGACCCTTGAATGAAATTTCAGTGGCCTCATCTCCTCAACCGAAACATATAATCCTAGCCATCCTTTTAACATTCCTGGCCATGAAATTTAGTCTAGGGCTCGTCTTCTATGGCTGATGCTTTGGTTAGGACGAGTCCACAGCTACAGTGGGTCGACCACATGGCAGTACCAGCGGCGAGTTATAACAATAGTCCCCTAAGTCCATGTATAAATATTCATGTTATGTGTGGACTTTAGTAATAAATGAAGTTCCTATTTTAAGGTGGAGAATACCAAAATGTCGAGGCTGACTAACTTTGATGATAGCTGAATTTTATTGAAGCTGAGGCGGGGAAATGTTGAACTGTCGAGGCCACTTTACTAATGATTGCCCTTGAAATTGGTGTCTCTTATTTGAAAGTTTCGCATATTTTCGAGAGGAGATAGCTGAGGCGGTGCAACTTCCAATACACGTACGATCGTCACATTAAATGTGCAATGATGGTAACGTGTGTTGCTATAGTATCTAACGCGCCAAGGCAGGTACACGATAATCACAAGTTGATATGCGGCATTGGTAAAGTAAACCGTTTGAATTCTACGGGTTCGATGCAACAAATAATGGACCCTTCAGATGCAATGGGCATCGATCTAATGGCTGGGATTGATTCCCTTTACATATAAAAACCAAAACTCATGTTATTTTGAAACTTTTACTTATGCAAAATCATTTGAATCCTCTTAAGTGTTTCGAAACTTTCAAACTTTTTTCGACATTTCCCGTTCTCCGATGAATTTTTAGAACTCGTCTCCTCTAGGTAAATTCTTGTGAAATTATTTTCACAACCCTCATTAGTTTCTATAATCTTCATCATTTCTATTTCTTTTGTAATGGATTCCAAGGCGTCGAAGGATATTACAGTTTCTAGGCTTGGGGAGGAGTTCGTGTCTGGGGAGTCGAAAGGGTGGTACACCATGAATGAGGAACCCATAGATTACAAGGCGGGTTGGGGGGCTGCCAAAATTCCTTCTACTATAACCTCTAAAAAATAGCCATACTTAGGAAAAATACAGGATCCCACACTACATAGAAATGCTAGTGCCGGAGGCCCATGAACGTGCATGTATTCCGAGGCACGGGTGTGTAGCAGTATGTGAATTCATGTTTAAAGAAGGAATGCATCTACCTCTGCACCCCTTTTTTAGAGCGGTGCTGAGGACCTACATGTTGGCTCCTACCCAGGTCCTTCCAAACTGGTGGAGCCAACTGGTTGGTTGTTACTTCCTCTGGAAGGAAGTGTCATTAGGTGAGAACATGCTTCTGCATGTCTTCCAAACCCTCTTCCAGCCCAGGGTGTTGGGAAAGGATGACTCCAAAGGGTGGTACCAGCTCACCTCCTGGGGAGCTCATGCTCCCTTTGTTGTGGGGCTTCCTTCTTCCATTAAGGGCTGGAAGGAGTCATAGTTTTGGGTTAGGGGTAGGTGGCAGATGGTGGAGGGAGATATTGTCCCAGTTTGCATAGTACCGACCCAATACTATGAAGCACGTGAGTGCCTTGCTTTACACACTTTCAATTTATTGTCGGTACCTTGTACTAATTGCTGTCTTATTGTAGATTATGGTTCGCGCTTCAAACTCTACGAAGCGGAGTGGGAAGTAATTGAAGACATTTATAAATGATCGTTAAAGCTTCGGAGCTTTGACCACCTCCTAGACCGAAGCAGATACTTCATTGACTTCGGATTGATGGCCTCCAAGGGTATGAAGCTCTTTTGCTTGTTTTTATCTCATTTAGCCTGTTGTAGGCTTCTAACCTTGTCTTTTTCGTGCCTGCAAATAAATATGCGAAGAAGGGATACCCCACTCCAGATATGGCCACAATTTTGAAGACCACGACAGACGTTGGCATTAGGGCCCTGAAGCCATCGTCTTCAGGCGCCAAAAATGTAAGAGGAAGGTTGGAGCGCCTCAGCAAGGAGCAGCTGAGAATGGAGCTGAGGGGGAGGCACCAAGGAAGGCCCTGACGGAGCGAAGTGACGGTAAAGGGAAGGTGGAGGAGGGGCCCCAAAAAAATGAAAGTTGGTGCACAACAATGGCGCCCCCGGTGAAGTTCGGGACTACTGTGTCCCACTCCAGCAAGGATGTTCCACCACCGCCCAAGCTAATGGAGTCTGGGATGAAGGCGATGAAAATTGAGAAGGTTAGAAGGGCCAATAAGATGGTTGAGAAGGAAGAAGCACCGGCCTCAGAGGCTGCCAAAAAGGCCCAAGCGGATAGGACCCCAGGCAAATTTGGAAGATGCCTGGCGGGACGAGAGGACAAGATCGCTTCTATAGTGATTGAAATGCTGCCATCAGAGATCCAAAGCGCCATAGAGAATTTTAACAAGTTCTGGACGGAGCGGTTGCAAATGTATGTTTTCAACTGTGATGCGGTGGACCTCACCGCGGCACTGGTGAGTCAAAGTCCCAGGGCCTTTGGAGTGGCCCTAGAATGTCAGGAAGTTTTGGCTGACATTCAACGAAGGAATAAAGTCTTGGTGGACAAACTCGTTGCTGTCGAGGAGGAAATGAAGAAAATAAACTCTGAGGCTGAGTTGCTAAGGGACTAGCGAGATGAAGACGAGGTAAAGCTGACTTCTGCCTTAGCTAAGATAGAAGCCATGAAGAAGGAAGTTTACGAATCTCAGTGTGAGGTAGCTTCCTTAACCAAGAAGGTGGAGACCTCAAATAATCATCAGAAGCTTACTGTCGAGGCTCTGGAGAAGGCAAACCTCGAGCTTGATGGGTGTAAGGATGCCAACCGATTCATGGAGAGCCAAATAAAATACTATGTGGATGAGGCAAAGAGGGCTGAAGCTGAGGCTCAATAGGTTGGGGAGGAAGCGGTGAAGAATTATATCGCTAACTTCCATCTCACTGAGGAGTACCAGCGGTTTGCCACCTACTGGCGAAGGCTCACCTATGCTGAGGTGGTAGGAAGGGTGGAAGAGCTTTAGCTCGAGCTTGATACATCTGAACTAAGGGCGGTTTCATAGAGGAAGTGCCTCAAACTCTTGCTGAGGATGTAGTCGAAGAAGAGGAGGACCAGGAGGAAACTCTTGAAGAACAAGCTTCGGATCAGAACACTGCTAAAGCATCCACCAACGAAGCATTGGCACCCCAGCCACCTCCAACTTAGTATAGTGTTAAGATTATCTTTATAATTGCTACGGCCCTCCATATGTAACTAACTCTTTGAATGAAAAACTTTTCTTTGCAATTCAATATTGTACTGCTTTCTTTAGAGTTTCATTGCTTCAGCAAAACACTAAGATAATTTGACTTCATGAAGAACCTTTTATACTTAACGTTTTTTATGAAATATCTTAGAGCAGTGTAACTGTCTTTATTTTCCAGTGACAACTTCGGCGTTACTTCATTCTAAATGCTTAACTCATATAACTTAAGCAAATCATAGCGGAATAACTTAACCTCATATTGAATAACACAACGTTATGCCTTACCAATGAATGCTTGTGATGTAGGCCTCAGAGTTCAAATGAGGTGATCCCTTTAGGGATCTGATCCTCTTCTCTGAGGAGCCTACACTTCCTTGCATGGTGGGTGGTTCATCCATGTAAAGGTTTCTCCCTTGACGTCCAGCTTCGTCAAGGTGAGGCACGTAATGTACGTCTCGAAGTTCAAATGAGGTAATCCCTTTGGGGATCTGATCCTCTCCTCCGAGGTGCTCACGCTTCCTTACATGATGGATGGTTCATCCATGTAAAGGCTTCTCCCTTGACTTCCAGCTTCATTATGGTGAGGCATGTGATGTACGCCTCAGAGTTCAAATGAGGTAATCCCTTTGGAGATTTGATCCTCTTCTCTGAGGTGTCCGCACTTCCTTACATGGTGAATGATTCATCCATGTAAAGGCTTCTCCCTTGACGTCTAGCTTCATCAAGGTAAGGCATGTGATGTTTGCCTCGGAGTTCAAATGAGGTGACCCCTTTGGGGATCTGATCCTCTCCTTTGAGTCGTCCACGCTTCAAAACGGACATTTTTGTTCTTTTAGCTCTTCAAACAAAGTATTTATTTATTTACAAAGGCTGGGAATGGTCTTCTAGCTATTCAGTACATCCATTGGTAGTACTTTCTTAAATGCTCAATATTCCATGGATGAGGCTGTACCTTACCATCCATGTCTTCGATTCGATATATGCCAGGTCAGAGCTCTTTTTTTATACAGTATGGTCCCTTCCAATTTGGGCCCAAAGTGCCTGCCCCTGGCTCCCTGGAAGATAGAAACACTCTCCAAAGCACCAAATCCTTTATTCGGAAGGACCTCTTCTTGACCTTAGCGTTGTAGTATCGAATCATCTTCCTTTGGTACGTAGCCAATTTCAGTTGGGAATCGTCTCTTTTTTCTTCGAGAAAATCAAGCTCACACCTTCTAAGCTCGTCGTTTAATATCTCATTGAAATGCAATCTGCATGGAGAGGGCAATCCAACCTCTACTGGGCTCATAGCCTCAACGCCATATGCTATTAAGAAAGGAGTTTCTCCAATTGGAGTTCTGCTTGTGGTTTAGATTGCCCACAGCACCTGCGTAGTTCATCTACCCAGGCTCCTTTGGATACCTCGAGCTTTCTCTTTAAGATATGCTTTATTGTCTTATTCACAGCTTCGACTTGTCTATTGGCTTGGGGATGGTGAGGGGTGGAGAAGCATTTCTTGATTCCAAGCTCTTCACACAGGTCCATGACCTTCTTGATATCGAATTGCCTACCATTATCTGATATAATTGAATAGAGAATTCCGAACCGGCATATAATGTTCTTCCACAAAAATTTGGAAGTGTTGGCTTTCATGATCTTAGCCAAAGGTTCGACTTCAACCCATTTCGTAAAGTAGTATATTGCGACGATGGCAAAACTTGCGCTTCCTCGACCTTTGAGAAAGGGGCCTATGTTGTCTATTCCCCATTTGGCGAAGGTCCAGGAGCTGGATACGGTAGTCAATTCTTGGGACGGTTGTCCTTAGATAGGGAAAAACGTTGACATTTGTCACATCTTCGCACAAACTGAACGGCATCATTTTTCAAGGTGGGCCAATAGTACCCCTGCCTCAGTGCTTTTCGTGCCAACGCGAGTCCTCCCGAGTGATTGTCACAAACGGCTTCATAAATCTCGCGAAGTATATAGGTGGCCTCCTTCCCTTCCACGCACCGAAAGAGGGGGAGAAAAACCCTCGTTTATATAGGATATCATCTATCAGCACAAAATGAGCGGACCTTCTCCTTAGCTTGTAAGCCTTCTCTTTGTTGTCCTTGAATCCAAACCGCACTGCGCAATTCAATTTGTGACCTTCGGGGCTTACCAAGACAACGCCGACCATGGCTTCATTTAAGACATCCAAGTAGAGTTGTAAGGCTTCTCCAAGCTTGGGTTTCGAGATGAAGAGAGCCTGTCCTGGGTACTTTTTCGGTTCCTGGAAGGTCTCTTCACACTCGTCTGTCCATTGGAACTTCTTCCCTCCCTTTGAAACCTTGAAGAATGGGAGACATCTGTCGGTGGCTTTCGAGATGAAGCGACTTAGAGCAGCCATGTGCCCAGTTAAGCTTTGTACCTCCTTTGATTTTTTAGGGGACCTAATCTCGACCGATCCTCGTATTTTCTCGGGATTTGTCTCTATGTCTCTTTGGTTGACTATTTATCCCAAGAACTTGCCTGAAGCAACACCAAACGCACACTTAAGGGAGTTCAACATCATCCGATATCTTCCCAAATCTTTCAACGCAAGTCTTCCTAATACTCCATGGTAAGCTGACCTACTATCAACTATCAAAAACTCCATAAAGTTCAAAGTCGATTGGGATGGCTCTCCCATTTCCACCTCAAGAGTGATTTTACCCCTCAGAATTATGCTATCCCCTATGAAGCCATATAGGGGGTGGTGATGGGGGTTAACTCGTGATCCAAAATTATTTTGTCACAAGTGGCTCCGAAAAGTATGTTGACGGAGCTACCATTGTCCACTAGCATCCGCTTTAGCCCATTTTAGGCCACTACGGCCCTTACTACGAGGGCATCGCATTGGGAGAAGTGGACTCCTTCTGCATCTTCTTGAGTGAACACAATGGGTGTCTGACTCCTTCGGGAACTGTTGTTTACTATATAACTAGTTAGCGAGGGGCTGTAGCTTCTCTGGTATAGTTCCTTTGGGAGTTCATCCTCTCTCCACCGACATATGGTCCTCCAAAGATTTTGTCGATCTCATGGATGGGGGCGTTATCCGCTCGGGCATGATGGCCTCCCCGCGCCACTGTCCATCCCTCACTCTTTCCTCTTCATAGTTCCTCCTCCTTCAAGGAGATACATCCCAACGGCGGGGGGTGGCCTCCTCACACCTAGGTGACTGGTCATGCCTAGGTGGGGGCCTATTTCTCTGTTGTAAATCGTTCTGTTGATCATTTTAGGGTCTTGCCCGCCTAGGAATGTCTCTGCTGTTTACCATGTCATGGCTATAGGAATGATGATACGTGCAGTATTCGAGGGGGTTTGGCCTACCTCTAGGTCCTGAACCTCGCCCTCGGTCTCGTCCTCTCGGGGGGCCTGTTGTGCTGATCCAATTTGTTGAGTGTTGGTTTCGGGTGTGACATTTTCATAGGCCAACGTGGGCACAGTGTTTAAGGTGGCCATGGCAAGTGGCTGCCCTAAATTGGGGGCAATCTCATTGCCAGTCTGATTCCAATGATAATCCATTAGATGGGATGTGGGTCATCTCCCTCGTTGCCTTTGTTGAGGTTGGATGCCTCTACTGGCCCTATTTCTATGATCGATCAACTCTTCATTGATAATATCCCGCCTCAACATTTCTAGCAATGCATCTTAAGTAGTCGGGTCCTGATTTTGAACATATCTTCAAAATAGGGTGTTCATGTTTAGGCCTCCTCGTAATGCAGACAGGGCCTCACGATCAGTAACTTGAACACAATATGTTATCTCATCAGTAAAACGAAACAAGAAGCTTTTCAAAGATTCTTCAGGTTATTGTCTCATGTCTTCAAGGCAATGAATGGGGGCCTCTCCTTCCTTGCTCACCGCAAATCTCTTCAAGAAGGTGTTCTTGAACTCGGCCAACTCCTAATGCTCCCGGGTGGTAGCCTGCTATACCAAATCTCAACTGCTCCACTGAGAGTTAAGTGGAAAGTTCTGTATTTTACAGCGAGGTAGCGCCTCTCAGGCTCATGTGTGTTTTATAGCTGTTCAAATGTTTAGGTGGGCCGCCTCTCTCATCATACTTCGGTATTTTGGGCATCACATAGTGGTTAGGTACCTAGGTATTTCTCAATTCCTGGGAGAAGGGTAGGTTCTCGTCATCATCATCCCAATCACAAGATCGATGGGGTCCATCTAAAACATCTACCTCATACTTGGGTGGTTGGGCAGAGGGGCCTGCTTGGTTCCTCACCTCATCTTCCCTCCTTTGAGGCCTATTTCTTAGCAGGACAACACAGGGGGGGCTACTCTTGCCTTTCCTCTGGTTGCCAAGTCTGAGGAGGTGGGGGCCGAGGCCTGTCCCTAGGTGCTGGGGGTTGCTGAGGCCGTCTGGGCCTCGAATCCGTTGGGCTAATTCGGTCGAATACACTGACAGACCTCTGAGGCCTAGCTTCGGGTTCATATTCCGGGGGAAAGTTATCTTCCATGTTGAACGGGGCCTCGGTGGGTCAGCTATATGCATAATTGGAAGAAATGTCAACTTCCAATTCTCTTTCGAGGGGGCTGATTTCCCTAGCGTACCTAGGAGAATGGGCTATCTGACTTTGTACCTCATCTTCTCGCTGATACTGTCCCTGGGTGCATATAGAGGGATTGGATGGCTCTCTTGGCTTTGCATTTGTCTCAATAGTTCATGCATTGCCGAATTTTGGTTGGTAATGCTTATCATGTTGGCCGCCATGGTACCTATTTCCCTGGTGAGTTGGGCTGCCATCCTCATCCCACCTCGTCTGTGATGGTGGTGACGTCGGGGTCGACCCGCTGGGACGATTGCTGGGGGACTTCATCATTGCCCTCCCTCGTCCGCCTGGGAGGAACATCACCATCTGAACTCATCTTTTTTCCAAACTAAAATCTTAAAATGAAACTTTTGAGGCTTCCTCTTGTTCTTTTTTCAAGAATAAATCCTTTTTCAAGGGGGATGCCCGAACTATTCTCGAAAAACTTTTTCCACAAGGTCGCTCACGGTAGTGTGGATTCCCATAGACGACACCAATCTCTTGACCTGAAATTATGCTACCAACAAATGTCGGACCCACTCGTATGTGCACAAGCTAATTCCGACACATAATAACAGATCAACGGCCAAGATCGCTCCTAAATTGGGCGTGGGAGAAAACTCAGCGACACGAGACGTTTTCGTTAGGGTTCCGGCGAAATAAACAAGATACGATTGTACAATAATAACCAATCGTAATGAAATCATAGTAAAAGACTGAAACTCCATGTACATAAGAAGAAAATAAAGTGTTCATTAGTGTTAGGAGTTGCCTCATCTCCTAGGTTAAACATCTAATCCTAGCCATCCTTTTGACATTCCTAGCTTACAATGCATTTAATGCTCTTACATCATATTGACAAGACAAGACACAAATATACTTTTACACAGGTCACATCAATAGGGCCTCGGACTTGATCTGCTTCGGCATGCCAACCTCGGAGTGAGTAACGGGCTTCAAAATTTAGTCTAGGGCCTCGTCTTCTAGGGCTGATGCTTCGGTTGGGGCGGGTCCACATCTACAGTGGATCGGCCATGTGGCAGTACCAGTGGCGAGTCATAACAATGACAATGGCTAAAAACGTGAAAAATAGGATGCTGTCCAAGCAAGCAGTCAATCCTGACTGACTGAGTGGTACGAATTTTCAACAAAATTCTATACCTACGAACTTTAGGGTTTTAACACCCAAAACAGGACGCAATTTTCACTTTTCATATTGCAACTAATATAGATTTATTTATTTACCTTCCATCCTGGATATTATTTGATAGGTTAAATAATTAAAATTAAGGAAAGACTGGTTTATTATTATACTTTCCCTAAGTTTATTTATCACCATATCAAATAAATCTTATATGATATGATTATATTTTTACCAATTTTATTATGTATAATTTTAGGTAAGATTTAATATAATATTGACTATTGCTTTAAGGAAAGATTGATTTAATATTAAACTTTCCTTGAGTCTTTTTATTACCATATCAAATAAATCATATGTGATATGATTATATACTTACCGTATTTTAATGCTTGATATTTAGGTAAGTTTAATTCGTGCCTTATAACATAAGCAAGAAATTAAGGGACGAAAAACAACTTTAAGAAAATATACAAGCAGCCAGTGGACCAACAGCTACACGTTCTGCCATTTTCCATCAAATTCAATCGTTGACATGCTTTATTGATTAATCTTATAGCAGAACAACTTTGAGAAATCTATACACGCGACTCCTGTGAAACTGCAGCAACCAGTTTTGCCATATTACAGTGACTTCACCAAGTGCCATGTATTATTGAATAATCTCATAACAAAACCCCGTTCTTCAAAGAAAACACACCAATGTGTAAATGTTCAATCCAATTTAAAGATCAAACTGCTTGGCGTAAGTTAAGAATTGTCATTCATAATCCAAATGGTAGTTGCGACCAAGTACAATAGTAAAGTGGCGATAAAGTCAAGATCGGAGGATTTGATTCAACTTCTACAGCAAGTCAAAAGAAGAAGAAAATCAGAGAGTTCTTAAATTTCTTTTGATTGTTTTTTGTTAATTTTGTGAAATTACAGAACCGATACTATTGTATTGTTTTATCATTTGATTCAGTGGATCAATTTACCCATGGCATGTGGGCCTATGAATGTTTCCCTTAGGAATTTAGCACGTTATATCTGATGTTCATACTTGTTAATTTTTGTAATTGAGTAAATCACGTTGAACACTAGATCTGTCTACACACTGCAGTCAGAACTGCTTGTAGGATATTCTGACACATACTGTCTGAACTGGGTAATTAAGACAAAAATTTTAATGAACTAGGTTTAAGTATTTCAAGATTTTAAAGTTTGATATTACAGACAGAGACCAACCTATGTAGTGTTAAATTGGCAAGTATGACTATGGTCATGCTTTCAATATCTTAGTTTAGTAACCAAAAACGTTTTAAGTCTGAGCAACAGCAATTTCGAGGGCCTCGTGCATGCTCACCGTGTCAACACAACCCGGTACAATGACATCAATTTACGATACAAAAAGTGAAATGCTTTTAAATCATGTCATATCGTAAATATCAAATATGAAAAATGAAGAATTAGAATAAACTCATATTCAATTTAACACAAATACAAATAGATTGGTTTTGAGCCCTCTCTATATATTAATATGACAAAGATACCATGAAAGTGAACGACATATAACCTTTTTGCACTCATATTCATTGCTTTGGTAATAAGCTTCAAGATTTTTCTAACTCATTCTCCTCAATTGACTCTTGATATGAGAAGCGCTCACTACTAAAAGGTTCCAAAAGTTGCCATGAAACACAGTAAAATCCAACATCCAATTTTTCTTAATAGCTCAATGGTAGAATCGTCATCATCCCCAACGTTTAACATTGTTTCTCTCCATCCACATAAACCCCGTAGCCGTAGTACGAATCAACAAGCAGAATGGACGTATAAAAGAAGAAAGAAATGAATACAAGCCACTCAAAAATTAACCCATCTCACAAGTACAAAGATACTTGATCCCAATCCATACAAATTCATACAGAATTAATAATGAAGTCTGAAAAAGAACCTATTACTTATCACGAGTCCATAAGGGTAGGCCATTCATCATCCGTAGTACTAGTCACCACTGAAACACTCCCTAACATAATTGCTGTCAGCATCAACTTGCCTGCATCTGGAAAATCCTTGTGCTGCATAAGGATAGTTTCCACAGAGGAATTCATGTCCTTCACATTCGGAAATTCTGAATTTTCCTGCCTGAGCAGCAGAACTTCATCAAATCTGCCTTCAAAAATTTCTGATTCCGGTCCGTAACACTTACTAGAAGCCTGGAAAAGAACGGTATCCCTAAGAATGTGCAACATCTCCTCATCACTCCCTTCGGTTAAAGACATTTGATAGAGCTTTTCCCAATCATCTTGATTTGCTGCATTCCTCCAGCAGTCTTCTAATAGGGTTGTATTACTTCTAAGAAAGGAGGAGCTGGTCCAAGCAAAAAGATCGAAAGCTCGCAATGATAGCTCTCGATTTTGACTTTTAATGCACAATTCAATAAGGTCTACTGGAGGAAGAAGCTTTTGTTCGATTGATTGCTTTTCTTCACTATCAGGTACAAGTTTCAAAATTTCATCCTGTAAATGAAGAAAATAATATGGCAAGTTGATATTTGGTGTAGAGATGTATAGTAAAGGGCATTGACTATAAAGTCAAAAACAAATATAACTGTATCAGTATGATTACACAAGCCACCATATCAAAGAGCCTTTCTAAGATGAAGCAAAATTTTGAAGTGTCAGCACAATTTTAAAACTAAAAATGAACAGAAAAATCTTTTCGTAACAATTTTGAAGTGTCAGCACAATTGTAAAACTAAAAATGCACAGATAAGGATCTTTTCGTAGCACAATATTACAAACTAAGCTTTACTCCCTATAGAAACGTATACTTTTTCGCCATCCATTCGGTTCAGCTGTATATTCATATGAAGATCCAATGTAACTAGATCTGCCGCAATCATGACAAGCCCTATTAAATTTGGTGTCACTCTCCCTTTATAATCTGTTTTACTGAGAATATGAGATCACATCAGTCTTGTGAAAGAAGCTTCTTTAGGTCTATGCAAACCGTATCCCAAGCACTTAAAACTTGTCTAGTTTTTCCTCAATTGTTGACGCTTTTGGCACATATTCTAATCTTGTCTTATCCATTCTAACATTGTTGTTCATCTATTCCTTCAAGTTAACTATGTCTCATGTACAATTTTTCTTTTTGCCCATCAAAGGCTCAGTACCATAAACATAGTAGGTTTAATAACTATCATGTAGAACTGACATTTTAGCTATTTAGAGATCTTCTGGTCACATATAATTCCAGCAGCATTTTTCCATTTCATTTAATCAACTCTAACTCTATGCTTTACATCCTCTTCAATTCCTCCTCCATCAATAATTATCGAACTTAAATACCTACAACAATCACAATTTGGGACAACACGATCCTCCATAATAGCTCTGTTATTATCCTTAATCCATCCAAGTTATTTGTTTTATTCTTCTATACCACCAAGTCATCCAATATAATTTTTATTGAAGATATAAATATTATTAAAAATATGAACAATGCAACAGTCACGAATCTAAGATGTAGTGCCTACACTAATAAAGAATTTCTCAGACATGCAGCATGCTTTTGAAACTTTTTGAACTTGGATGGATGTAAATCCTCGTACAAATTCCATTTACTAATAACTAGTGGACTTGGCTAGAAGTGGGCATCTTTTTGAAACTTTTTGAACTTGGATGGATGTAATCCTCGTACAAATTCCATTCACTGATAACCAGTGGACTTGGCTAGAAGTGGCTGGCAATTTGTGTTGATGATTTAACACAAGCCATCAAAGTCTACATAGAGGCCAAATGCACAAATACCCAAAGAAAAGAATAAAAAATAAAAAGAGGGAGAGAATATCAGAATACTGTACAAGAGTGACAATGATAGACAAAAATTGTAAAAATGCTACCCTTCAATATGAAGTGATGGTCCCAGAGTCTGAAACTATTTGTAATAATTAGGTAGAATATTTAGCCAATCTGTAATGGATGTTAAATAGTACGGTTTATCAGCAAGTAAATGAAGCAACTCATGATATCAAGAATTTGTTCCCTTAATTGCACTTTAAGAAAGATGAAGAAACTGGAATATCATTCATTAACTGCAGAGAAGGGAGCCAACCCAGGTACTCAAAAGTTGCTTATACTGATATGGACCTTAAAATGGGTTGGTCATGATCTAGTCCATAAACATACCTGTAGTTTGAGAATATTCAGATCTGCTTGGATGCGCTTCACCTGTGTTTCATAATCAGCATTCTTTCCTGATGGACAAAATACAATGATCAATACTTCAGGGGCGAACATGAAAAGAAAAGTATAATTTGTCAGAATGTTAAACAACAAAGAAAGCAATACCACAATCATCAATGCTACAGATATAGTGTAAGACAGAAAACGACCAAATTGATGCAGCAACACCGAAATTACAGGAAAGAAATGAAAACCTATGATAACACTAAGAAAATGTATTACAAAAATTTATTAACAATAAAACCTGTAGGAAAGAAGAAATCACAATAAACTACGGGGTCATGTTTTTACTGTCCATTACTTTCTGTACTTTTTACAGATGACCAGAGTGGGAAAATGTTGTTATGATGACTTTTGACATGAATTATAAACATGAAGAAATATTTTCCAACAACTGAAAAGAGTAAAGCAGAAATTGTGAATTGAACAGACTTGATCCTCACATAAATTTATTTTTCTTATACTATAGGGTGGGGATCTAAGGATTTCACCCTTCTCACCCTCCTAAAGGAGACTCAAACCCTGGTTGTTGGCCTGGGAGGGGTTCACTTTTTACCACTTGAGCTAGGCCTAGGCCTACTTTCACATAATTTTAGTACACTGTGCACTCATGGATGTGTTCATAAATGCAGGGATTTTCCAGGTGGAAACAGTACCCGCTATTGCTGATATTTTTGCAAGATTCAGAAAACGCCTTCTGTCTGCCAAGGTTAATCTACTCTTTGAGCCACCAGCATCAATTTCATCAGTATCTGAAACTGAGCTATCTTCCTTAGAAAGAGAGAAGGCATGTAGAGTATCAGAAGCTGAGGAAAATTGGCGAAGAAACAATTCATGGAGCCAGAGAAGATTAGGATGATGCTTCAGAAAAGTAGCCAGATCTTCCTGAAACTCTTCCCCCAACCTCATAAGCTTTGAGAAATGTTTGCTTTCATAGAGTTGTTCGAAGACAAAGTAACTAAACCCTCCTTTAGGTCCCACGCTCTCATGCTGCAAAAAAATAGTATTACATTATGGAGAATAGGATAAAAGAAATGAAAATTGATCAATTGAAGGCCAAAATAAATAAATAAAAAACTGTCAATATGCACTGGATACTAATAATAAGACTACCAATGGAACCACCACCACCACCACTACCAAGTCTTCACCTCCAAGGGGGTGGGATAGTGGTCACAGGAGATTGGAATTAGATGATAAAATTTATACCATAAGACTTTGAAGGAGTTCGGAATCATTGAGGTCACTGCATATGCTCCACATAGTTTGATATCCTTCATGTCGTTTGGCAATAGACAATACTCTTGCAGAAAGTTTTCTGAGAATGTTCTTATTCTGCAATTCATTGGATTCAATGGAATCCTGCAATGCAGATAGAAAAATGAATAATTATTTTCTTTTATGGTTCATATTCCAGATTGTGTTTAGGTTTTTATTGAATAACAAGTAGTTTCAAATTTAGGGATTTATTCGAAATATTAAATAACTTGATTAATAACAATGAAGTCAATTATGGGGTTAATTACCCCATTAGTCACTGAACTTTGGCCAAAGTTTCCACCAAATCACTGAACTTTACGTAAAGTTTCCCAAATGGTCACTGGGTTAGTGACCATTTGGGAAACTTTTCGCAAAGTTTAGTGACCCAGTAGAAATCTTTTGCAAAGTTCAGTGACCAATGGGGTGATTGTTAAAGTTCGGTGACCAATGAGGTGATTTTTTGAAAGTTCGGTGACTAATCAAGTAGTTTTTAAAGTTCAGNAAAAAAAAAAAAAAAAAACTCTGTTATTCTGCTGCTTTTATTGTAATGCTTATACTATAATTCCTAAACAGGATGTTATTCTCATTTTTGGAAAATAAGCACTGATTAGAAAGGCCAAATCAGGTATCAGAGGTAATCTGTGCAAGAAGTCACAAGGCACTTGAGGGTATAAGCCTCCACATAAACCAATAACATAATTCACAATATTATAATCATAAAAAAACCATAAACCATACAAAAATCCGATAATGAAACCAGAAACATTTCAATAAAATTAAAAGTATAATTAACAACAAGAAATATACATGCATCAATAAAATAGCAAAAAATAAATTAACAAAGTAGTAACCTGTTAGCAGGATCATATTTTAAGATCTGATCGCATTTTGGAATCTGATGAGATTCATAGAATTTGTTTGATCAATAATTGTGTATATTTGATAGGGAGTTCATTATGGAGTACTTTTAGGGATTGTGTAGTTGTATACTTTGTCTTTCCTTTAATAATTTCCATTTCATGTATTTATACATGGTAAACATAACAAAACCTATATTATATAGAGTAATGTTACTTATCATCTTGATGATGGAACATCGGTAATATGACAATTCATTATTCCACACATTTCTCTTCTCCCCCCTTCTCTCATAAAAATTGAACACTAATTCTATTATTCCACATAGACTGCTACATCATCGATGTTCCATCATCATAATGATAAATAGCATTATTCTATTATATATCTTCTCTCTTTCCTTCTTCTGTCAACATGATATTGACTATCAAAAACAAATTTCCCTTGTCGCAGAAATGAACTCTTCCTATTTCTACTGGCACAGGCCAGGATTATTTTCCCTCCACCCTCCGGTCTAACGAGCAAATTGGACACAGTACATAAATTCTACTATAAGAAGGTCGGTCCAGCCAGGTTGTAATCATACCTTAGAGCAATAACAACAGAAATAACACCAATTCACCCTGCTAAAAAAGAGGACCTTAATAGTCCTGCTTTGAAAAAGAATTTATTTGATGAAATACGATTATCTAGGAAAAATCTTTTGTACGAAAATTAGTTATAGACTTATAGTTCAACAAAGAATTTATTATTATGATTAATTAACAAAAATCAATTTCCCCTTATAGTGGACGCAGTATCGTAAATCAGTCATTAAAATTGTAGTTATACCCTCAAGAAGAACAAAAACACAGAATATCTCAGTTTTAGGAAATGGAAAGGATTACTACCCAACTACAAGTCAGAAGAGGAAATAGATTTCTAAACAATAAGATTGCCAAGTCCATGAATGAAAATTTTAGTATTACAGGCCATAACATTTTCATGCATTTAATACTCATATTATGCTTCTATCAATATCACATAGCAGCAAATTAATCAGAAAAACTAACCTGGAGTTTGGCATCCATAAACGTTTTCACTTGCTGATAAAGGGAGTCAAGAAGTGCATCTCTCCGCTTCCAGTATTCCACCAACAGACTCCTGTGTTCTTCTTTCCGGTCAATTTTGGCTGTGATAGCATTAGAATATGCCTCAAGCAATACTTCTGAGAGTACTTCTAGATGCGAACAGAAGTCCAACTTAGCAGAATCGTCAAGATGATTTGTTTCATTTAACAGCTGAAGCATGAATGATGCAACACTCCACAGCCCACCCAATACCACAGTTTTTGAATACCACAGTGTTAAGCCCTCTGCAGGAGGATACCACAAGTGATGTTCACTCCTGTATTGCATGGAAGCATTGAATAAAGTCACACATGCATTTGAGATTTCACAGGCTCTTCGAAATTGAATTGTAATTGGCATCTCTCCACTAATGAGGTATTCCAGCTGTCTCTCTAAGCAGTAAAATAATTCCTCAATATCTGAAACCTTACTATAGAATACTTCAGCATTGTCCCTATCCATTAAAAGGACTGTGTTCCGGCGAGCTCTCTCACCAACTAACTGGATTAGATCCCAAAGAGCACCAGATATTTGAGCATATGAACCAGAATAAGCGTCAATTCCAGTTACATTGGATTGGCTCATTATATGTTGTAGTTCCCTCACTTGGATCATGCCAGCAAGCTTGTCCCCGTGTTCCATGATGATTTGCACAGATTGTCCTGATAGAAGAAAGCAAAACTTTAAATTTGAAGGGTTTATTTATTAGGAAATCCAAGTATAAAAAAGAAAAAGGAATGGCAGCTGTATTTACTGAGAATGAGAGCATTGAGAAGCATCTCAAAAAATTTTACAACTGAATTGAAAAGAGATAAGCCAGTGTGTTGTTTAAAACTTGCTACTGGTTCAAGTAAAGCATATGGTCATATAACAAGGTTAAACAAAAACTTGTTTTGTGATCTACAAAAAGCACCCAACAGCAACAGAAGGAATATCATTAAGTGTCGAGATTAATTACACCGAAACAACTTAACCATAAGTTTCCAGATTAACAAGCATAAAATTTTCCGAAAACTGCACATCACAAAAATTTAACCAACAGTTTATTAGATGGTCAAATTGAACATACTCTGTCTAGAACACAATTCTTCATGGCACTTGGATAAAGCAAGAAACTGGAGATACTGTTGATGCCTCTGTTGTTTCTCTACAAGCTGTGTGGACACAACAGACAAAGAGATTATCTCAGGACCCCTGGTTGTTGTCCAATGTTTAGCTAAGGTGTCAACAATTGATTTGCTTGTCCTGGTAAACACATTAATTTCCCCTTCTCTTTCAAATGCCCTGGAATTTTTTAGTTTGTCAAGGACACCATCAACCTGCCCAGACAAGAGAAAATCATGGAAAAGCTGACTTAATAACGCTTCTGATTCCTCATCTTGAGGGCTCCGATGTGCAATTCCAGTTAAGCCTGCCCTTTGCCTATCACCAACATCCCATGCTTCTGAACTAGCTCTTCTGGGAGCAATGTTCCCAGCCAAAGACAAGTTTCTTCTCTCCTCTAGTACCGATCGATCATTTGAACTCCCTTTACGTGATAAGCTTCGCTCAGGTGGTTCAACCCCACCTAGTAAAATAGCACTCTCAGGAATAGCCCAAACTCCAGCTTTCTCTGTGAGGACAGCCCAAGCTCCATCCTCACTGTCCTCCAAAGATGAGAGCACTGAAGCATCAAGAACTTTTCCAGCATCATAAGGAAGATCAAACTGATAGAGCCGAGTGGAGTTTCTCCAATAATGTGAGACAGTTGCAGTACCATCACCAGAGAGTATAATGGCAGAACCAGCTGGCTTTCCTCCTACCTTTAATCTCATCGAGAACAAAAATTCCTCATCTTCTACTCTTGCTTTAGGTATTATCACTTGGTTAGGAGCCTTTTTCTCCAATACTCTTTCACCTATTGGCTTAGTGATATCCACTCCAGATTTATATTGCATGGTCAGAAGTGAATACTCAGTGTAGCTTGAACTGGTGGCCCTGTCCTTGCAAAATATAGCAATAAGAATAGTTATTACCTTGCCATCACTATCAACTTGCAACTCAAGAGGCCAAATTCGCTTTTGGCCTGCCAGATCTTTCTGGATACCCAAATCACCATCAGTTCCAATTATCTGGTGAGACCAGAGCTTTGACACATCAAAATCATGAGAGAGTTTTATTTCAAAGCATTGAATCTCATGATCTGTTAGTAAAAGAAACTGTCTTTTGGGTTCGTCTGAAGAATGACAGTAAGAATGCCAAATCAATGACCTCGGATACCCCTTGCTTCCAACAAATGGGCTACTGTCACTGCTTTGAGAGGATATGTTCAACATGCCAACACAAATCTGGTTACATTGAATCCCAGAAGGGCTGCAGAAAAACTGCCAAAGTTCACCACTAGAACTACTTGCAATAGCAATGCAGTCATAGCGGTTAGCAGGGATAGAAGCAGCAAGCATAGAGTTAATAGAACTTGATCTAGCCAAACTGCTACCAAGTTTTCCCCGTTGTTGTTGGTTGCTAGAGATGGATTTTCCATCGCTAGGAAAGTAAGACCCTTCTGACTCCTCAACAGAAACAAAACTAGTAAGGGGCCTGTTAAGGGTTTCACTATAGATATCTGGCCAGTACATAAGAGCTCGAGTTTTTTTATTACACAATACAATCCCAACAGAATTGCCCTGTTGAATGAATTTTCCTGCTCTCCTCTTTGAGCTATCCCAATTGACAACACAGACTAACCAATTATTAGACTGAGAAATTCTTTTGCCTATATCTCCATTTTCTGATGTAATTGAAGGAACATCAAGGACGACACATGTTCTTGAAGTGGCAGGAGATAAGTAATTCCAGATAAATAGTCTGTTTCCACAGACAATCCATGCCAGAGATGTTTCTTTGTCAATTCCACCAGAGATAGATGCATCACCTACCAGAGGAACAAAAACATTAAACCCTTCATACAAGAAGAAGAAAAATGAATGTAAAGTCTGGGATGAATTGACAGGACCAACCAGGAGCATGATTCTGTAATAACATAGCTTGTGCATCACGTAATACTTGAGGAAACTCCACAATATATTTAGGCTCTCCTTTCTCACTTTTATTCACAGTGGGAACTCTGGATACATTAACAGCAGAATGGTGCAGTAATCAGTTAGCATATAAAAAAATTATTTTCCAATTCTTTCCCAGCTAACGTGGAAAGAATCACAATTAAACACTCATCAAATTTCACACACTTCATTTGAAAAATATTTCAACACTGATAAGCAAACAAATATAGACACGGATACAATTTTACTTAATTTATTTCAAGATTCATTTTTAGGCATGGACCCCTTTGAACAACCCTATATAATTTCGTAGAAGTAACTATTACCACATCACCAACCAAAAGAACCTGTTTCCGATTATTGTCAAAACCTTCCCTTCAATTATAAAAATTTGACGAAAAGTCGGGGTTGGAAAATAGAAAAAAAAAATTGATAAGTAAGCTCTTCTATTTATCATAAGAACTTCTATTTTCCCATCCCACAAGCTCTCTACATTATTAAACGAACCTACTCTCAAACTTCATACTCAACCAAGTCAATAAAATACACAAAAGATCATTGTTAAGATTTGAGGTTCCATCTTAAAAGGTCAACCTTATTAAGAGGAGTAGCCCAAGATCTTTATTAATTGGTCTGTATCAACATCATTTATCGATGTGGGATATATATCCCTTAACACGCCCCGCAAGATGGTGGCTCATTTGAGCAGACCAATCTTGAAATCCACGTGCTCATTTTAGAGTTTTAACGGGATCGAATCGATCGTTGGAACATAATGGGCTCTGATACCATGTTAAGAATTGGGGTTCCATCTTAAAAGGTCAATCTTATTAAGAGGAGTAACACAATCCTTAATAAGTTGGTCTATGTTTACATCTTTATTCGATGTGAGATTCTATCCCTTAACATGCCCCCGCAAGATGGTGGCTCGTTTGAGCAGACCAATCTTAAAATCCGTATACTCACTTTTGAAGTCTTAACCGGATCGAATTGCTCGTTAGAGCTTAATGGGCTCTGATACCATGTTAAGATTTGAGGTTCCATCTTAAAAGATCAACCTTATTAAGAGGAGTAGCTCAAGATCTTTATTAATTAGTCTGTGTCAACATCATTTATCGATGTGGGATATATATCCCTTAACAATCATATATAGGCAACAGCTACAAAACCACGTCATCACAAGTTCCATTACTCCTGCCAGCAAAATAATAATGCCAAAAAATCAGTTTTCATTTACAAAAGTGAAAGTAAAACCTACAATGCATAAAATGCAAACCTTTGCAATGCTAATAACTTGATCTGGTTTCCTACGAATTCCTTTTATGTCACCAGTTGTCCAATGAATCTGTTGACGTTGAAAATTGCATGAGCAACATTCAAGCCAACTTAAATGGAAATGAGAACTTTTATTGACAACCACGCGTAAATTACAAGTATAACTACAAGTGTGTTACTCTTTTTCTTCAAGAAGATATTTGAAATATGATATGCAAGAGTATTTTTTAGTGGAAGTCCATATATCGTCCCTTTCCTTCCCTTTCTCCCTTTTATAGGGAGAAATTTGCATGTATCCTGCTTTTCTTATCTTATGAGCTACGAACTAAGGAGGTACATTACTGACATGTTTGGATTGGTTAACGAGCTCGGTTTGTCAGGTCATCATGAGTTTAACCTCACTGGTGGTCCCCAACAATTAATGAATTACTTAGGGGAGGAAGCTAAAACATATGATTGGTAGATTTAGCGGAGGCTGATGTAAGATCACCCATATGCCACTCACTGATTGACCGTTTATACAATATGTCAGAAACCAATAATCATTATGTCCCTTCAAGCCTCAATAAATATCTCAATAAGAGCTGACCTCAAATATCCCGAACTGACATTAGCACTAGCTTATCGAATATAGGAAACTGTAGTTATCAACCTCGGAGTTCGGATGCCAACAGAATCCACTATAAGTATATACAGACATATTGAGATGTGTGTGGATAAGAACATTCACATACACAAGCAGAGGCAGCTCTGATTGACTTTATCCACTTACTTAACAAAAACAACAAAAAATTCAAAAACCTGTCATGCAAATAATACTTTTTGGGTCGGAGGTCATTTATATACATATACATGGGTGGGACCCATGATATGGTACAATTAGTCATATAGTACCTTGTGTCTCAGAGTTTGTACCTACCTTTGTATATGTGAACATCATAGAATTGCTGCCATTCAACAAATACAATTCTTGTGTGAACAAAAAATTACAAAACATAATGCGTAAATGTATAATTGTATTATATAAATACATATTTGCCTCGAAGGTCGTATATTGCTATGTGTAAAGGGAAAACACTACCAAGGGACACTTGCCATTTTTAAATTGGATGATAGTAATAAAAAAAAAAAAGGGAACCATACAGGTGCTGCCACCTGTAATTCCCCTGTAAGTAACTCAATGCTATCGTCCATTGGGATAGTAAGAGTGTTATAATGGTTTAGCATGAACAAGCAAAAGCCGCAACAATAAAATAGTATCAAAGAAAAGTGATTCCACAAGAGGTTGCCCAGTTACAAAGCAGACAGCTGTAAGGATACAAGCGAAGAGTCGCCCCGGGATCATTTGTATGCGCCATACCGCGCAGGCTAATTCCTCAATAAAGCAGACGGCGAAAGCGATGCTTGAGTTCCATATGAAACTATTATGGGGCATAACAAAACAAGATCGAAAAGAATGCGAGGCATTTTAAGTAAGATATCCAATTTCTCACCGGTGATTGAGGAGTCTTTCATATTTCTATAGTTATGTTTACTTCAATTGGGTTGGTGTTCAGTGTACCAAACCCTGGCCACAAGATCGAAAAGAATGCGAGGCATTTTAAGTAAGATATCCAATTTCTCACCGGTGATTGAGGAGTCTTTCATATTTCTATAGTTATGTTTACTTCAGCTCGACCATAGTCCTTAAATCGTTCATACAAAAACAATTTCTGATTCTAGATCAGTATGGTGTGGCACTCATATTTTATCCTGTGTCTCCGAGGTTGTACATCCCTCTAACATCTTACAAAACACTCTCATTATCATCTCCAACTAAAATTTTGATAAAGATTAAACAGCTAATAATTCGATTACTCACGCATTGAAATTATACGTAATAATGCATAATTGCTGCCATTAGACCACAAATTACTATCATTCTCTCAAAAAATTCACAGATACGACTCTATGCATGCATGTACGTCTCTTTCAACCTCCATACCGTACATTACAGTCAGGCATATTGTACCTTAGTCTAACATCTTACAAGACATTATGCAATTATAATTAGGAAACTATCACTATAAAAACGAAAAAAACAAATAACTTCATTACATGCGCATATTGAAATTCATGTTTATGTGCAATTGCTGGCATTCAACCACAAATTTAAGGTGCTGCCTAAAGTACAATTCAGAAAGATAATGACTAAATGTATATTTGTCATGTCTCATTCAACTATAAAGTCAGGCATTTTGTACCCTGTATCTTAGAGGTGATACCTCCCTTTGCCACCTTACAAGACACATTATTTTCGAACCTATCACTGTAAAATGAAACAAATAATAATTCGATTACAAGCCCGTATCGAAATTCATGTGTATACAAGCATTCAGCCACAAGTTCCAAATGCTGACTAAACCATGTATATGTGTATATATATGTCTGATTCAGCTATGCAGTCAGGAAATTTTATACCCTGTGTCTTCGAAGTTGTACCACTCTCTACCATCATAGTAGACACTATGCCATTACCATTTCAAATCTATCACTGTAAAATGAAACAACTAATAATTCGATCACACGTGCATATTGTCGGCATTCGACCACAATTTTCGATTGTTGTCTAAACCACAATTCACAAAATATAAAATATAATTTTTTTGAGTAAGTTATATGCGTAAGACCTGGCAAGGACGGAGAGGCGAGAGGACCAAGGGGCGGGGGTGCCAGTTGCGGGTCGATTTGTGATCGGACTGTCGTGGAGTGGCCTTCGATTCTCTGCCACTGCCACCGGCGAATCATAATTTGTTAGAGAGACATTTTTACGAGAACTGAATCCAGATTTCCTTGAAGCCGGAGAGAACATTTCTCTGAATTGCTCTTGCTCTTCCGGTGTGTGTGATAGTGGGTTCAAGGGTTTAGGTAAATTCAAAAAAAAAAAAAAAGAGAAAGCGTGGTTTGCTTATTAAATATTAGGGGAAATTGGACTTTTAGTGCCCAACCTATAGGACTTGTTGCATTTTTGTCCCCATGTTACATTTTTTTGTTCTCAACCTATCAATTGTTTAGTAATATTGGTCCATTTATGATAGATACTGTTTATATCATGATTTAAAAGTAAAAATTCATTTTGGAAAGACAACATTAACCTTAATTTTAGTAAAACGAGAGGAAAAAAAAAGGAAAATGAAATAAACTTAGTCTTTCTATCTTTCCCACCCAACCTTAACCATATTTTCAACCATAACCACCCACAATCACATTGCCGACCACCGCCACCATTCTATCCTAAACAAAATATACACAATCGCAACCCAAAGTTTTCGAAGAAGATAATGAGTTGTGTAATACTCCGAAATTTTATGCTCGTTTAATTTGCTCATTTAATTGTTTTAGGANATTTGAAATCTGATATGCTATCTATGTTACATCTCATATTTTGTTTAGTCAAAAGTCTAAGGTTGAATTGTCAAAGTCTAGGTCAAATAGGACTTAAGTGAAGCAAGTAATTTTCTTGGGGTTTATTTTGCAATGGAATATATATATGGGAGTTAAGATGGATGAGATTTATAGTGGAGGATCTACTTATGCATCTAATGATATCTGGGGACTTGCTTTGCAATTACCATCTAATGTCTCTATAATTAGCATATTCTAGACTATTCCCTTTTCATTTTACACACATACACCACCGAGAAGAACTGAGAGAGGGAGAGACCGAGAGTTAGAGAGAAAGAAGAGAAGGAAAGGAGAAAGAAGAAGAAAAGGAAGGGAAGGGAAGAAAAGAAAAGAAGAAGTAAGTATTATTATCCTCAATTTTGGGTTTAATCTATATTATTTTTGTCAAGAGATAAAGGAATTCATTATGTCGATTTCTAGGATTTTAATCTTGGTTCGAAATTTTTAAAGTAGGGAAAAGATTATAACTTCTAGTTTAAGATTCTTGATTTATTAGTTCCCAATTGTATCAAGGTAATGATTTTTTTTATTTTGGGCAAACCCTATAATTTTCAATTGGAGTCTTAAATAAGGATATGTGATAGAAATGATTTTGATGATGAAATACTTACTTGGAAGTATGAATTTATAGAAGAAGAGGAAATTTAATTGAGTGAATTATAGTTAGTGGTCACTAGATTGAAGTGGATAGTTGCATTTATTCTTTGATGAAAGGTTATGTTGATGTATGTGGTTATTAGTAAGTGGATTAGAAAGTGTAATTGGTCCCATTTGATTAAAGGAATAATTCGGGACATCTAGTCAAGTATCGAGAAATTTAGTTGTAGTATTATAACATTACATTTTAGAGGTTTCTTGACTTGATAGTGGTTGAATTAGTTATCTTGTATGGTTTTTCAGGTGGTGACACGGAGATTGGAAAAGCCTACCGATC
>CAIGRT010139663.1:0-10157 GCA_903798405.1 Fraxinus platypoda
TTTCTCCGGCACTACCACCAAAATTATTCCAGATTGGGCTCTGCTAGGGCTGTTAATCGACGTTACATCAGTGATTGTGTTCCTCTTAAGATGCGAATGAAGGCTTCTGCTGGTTTTGTTAGTGCTGGTGCACTTGGAATAGCTTGTGGTCCTGCTCTTTCCTGCTTGCTTCAATCTAATTTTAAGATCTTCAGAATTTCATTCAATGAGATACTTTACCAGGATGGGTTATGGCTCTGGCATGGCTTATCTATCTGCTGTGGTTGTGGATATCATTTAGAGAGCTTTTGCACGACGAGGAAGTGAATATTGGGCAACAGAAAACAAATTCGGGTATGTCAGTTCGACTCTAAAATGGATTACAATTGTAATATTGTGTCTTGAACAATTTTATAATGATTCTTAATAGGCTCTGGTTCTCCTTCCCAAAAATGGAACCTAAATCGCCACGATTGCCACCCCCCACCAAATCCCCATCACCAACACTTCGCCATGACCGCCACCCACCAGCCACCAAATCCCCATCCCAAACCAAAAAATCATCTACTACCACCACCACCGATCTCCTCACCACCACCTTCACAAATGCCGGAAACTACCAATTTTCAAACTTCAAACCTAATTCAAAAAATCCGAAAAAATCAGAAGATAATGGAAAATTGAAGCCAGGCGAACCTCAAGCAAACTTGTACGACCATGGGTAACCATTTAATTGCTCCAATTGAGGTTAGGGCTGATTTAATTCGACGGGTCTTGGTGGCAGCAATTTATAATGGTGGCCGTGGAAGAAGTGCCCTTAAGATCCTGCCAATGATGGTGGCAGTGGTGGCCGGCCTTGAGGGCGGCGATGCTGAGGATGGGGGTGGTGGCCGGCGGTGGGTGGGGAATGGGGAAGAGTGGAGTGGAGTGGAGTGGGAGGAAGAAGGGTTTTTATATTTATATTTATATTTTTTGGTTTTTTAATTTAATTTTTAACCTATTTAATGTGATAAAAATACAAACTTACCATTTTACCCTTTTGAATTTGGTCAAAATTGATTAGATTTTGACTTCATTGGTTGACTAACGGNAATGGGGAAGAGTGGAGTGGAGTGGAGTGGGAGGAAGAAGGGTTTTTATATTTATATTTATATTTTTTGGTTTTTTAATTTAATTTTTAACCTATTTAATGTGATAAAAATACAAACTTACCATTTTACCCTTTTGAATTTGGTCAAAATTGATTAGATTTTGACTTCATTGGTTGACTAACGGTCAACTGAATGGAATCCGTCAAGTTGGACCTCCGACGCATATTTTTGAAAGGTTTGGGACATCCGCTGGCACAAATCAAAGGTTAGGGTAAAGTACGCAAAAATTTGAAAGGTTTGGGACCTTTGCTGCAATTATCCCTTAATTAAATAATAAATTTTCAAAACTATAATAGACCTAAAAAATTCAAAAAATGCTATTCATCCACTGAGGTTGAGCCTAGTATATGTGGCAATTACATGACATTAAATGATAGACTCAATTAAATGAGTTATATGACTTTTTATTTAAATGAATCTATCATTTAATGTCATGTAATTATCGCATAGACTTTGATTCAACCCCAATAAGGATGAATAACATTACTAAAAAAAAAATCTATTCTTGCTACATAGATACAGAACACGAGAAACTAAAAAAAAACTTCCGGCCGCCCCACACGAACTTCGAAGAAAAGGTATTTATAGCATTTTGGGTTTTGGTAGCAGCTTTTAATCACACCTACAACTTTCAAAGTTTTGGACTTTTGTTCTGCTATTGCATGCTCATTTTTGTAATTATTCTGTTCAAGATTAAATTTTTTGTCGCTGATTTGTGGGAATATTATGGGTATTTACTGTAACGAGGAAAACAAAAAAAAGGGTTTTTAGTATTGAGTTAAATTCACCAATGACACTAAATTTGATTTTGTTTCACCATAATCATTCAACTTTATATTTAGTGTCACTATAGTCACCAAATTTGATTTTATTTCACAATGATCACTCAATTTCATATAACGTTTCATCATGGTCACCTAACGTTGCTAGGGCCTAAGGATTATGTTTATGTGAATTGAAGGAATGAATGTTGCTGGGAATTGATTTGGGCGTGCACTGGGCGGTGGCCAGTGAGTTGCTATTGCTGGGGATTATGTTGATGGGATTGAGTTTGCTGGGGAAAGTTGCTGGGAGGAATGGAGTGGAGATTATGTTGCCACTTAATTTGTTTCATAATTATGTGATTCCATTTGTACAATTGAGCCACTTTATGCTTCAATATTCCCTACGGTTCCTGATTTGCTAATTGCCTTTATTCTATTTGTATTGAGTTTGTTTTAATTGATTATTTGATTGCATATATTGAGAAGGAAGCATTTGATAATATCAAAAATGGTGTAATTATGGAAAATTATTAAATATCGAATGCTTTAATTTTTTCACAATTTTTTTACAAGTTTGATTGTGGTCCCCTAATTCAAAATATCTGATATCAGTGTTGCCTAATGATTCTGCATAAATGTCCTTGTTTTCATGAGGAAATATTATAATAATCTCCCGGGGTTATTTATACGCACATACATTTTTATATCATTTCATTATAATACACTAATGTATAAATACTAACATACGTGCACTTATATGTACGTATATAAAATAGCTACTGCTGGGAATTTTATGTGTTGCCGCGTTTTCACAATGTTATCTGGTTGGCGTTTGCCAAAACAGATGGACATAACTTACTTTCTTGACGAAAAATCAAGATTTCTGAAATTTTTCTCCATCGAGATTTGCTTTTATTCGAAAGACATTTTTATTCCCATCTAACACGATGTCAATTGATAGCTTTTTCCAGAAAATTCTTGATGATGACCATTGTACCGATTCCAAGTGACTCCTACAAGCTAGGTTTCATCGGGGCTGGAAAATGGCTGAGAGCATCACAAGAGGTGTAGTCAAATCAGGTTTGTTGCCTGTTTCCCAGATTAGAACTGCACATCTTGGATATGCTCGTCGTACTGCTTTTGAATCTTTTGGTGTCGAAGTCCTAGATCACAACAGTCAGGTATCCACTAGCCTCATTTTCTCTCTCTATTCGTATATGTGCGGGGTGTTTGTAAAAATTTTAAAACAGAAAAGCAAAATCTTGATACAGAGGAAAAGTTGTCATTCTATTGTATTCGCCAAACCTTATACTGCTTCTAGATGCTTTTGGCTGATTTGTCCATGTTTTTGTGTGCACACATGGAAAAATATGTAGCTGGATAATTCCCAATCAAATATGTAATTGTAGATTTTATAATTTCCAGAGGTAATTTCTTAAAAACTCCTTCAAGTTCATATAAAGATAAGATTTATTGAATGCATTGTTGTTGCATGCATTTCTAGGCACAAAGGTCAGAGAGGCGCGCCTGAATGCAATCTTTAAGAGCAGTTCAAGTGTTCATTGGCGCCCAAATATGTTCATAATACAAAAGTAAAAACTTTAGTTTGTGATGTGGTTGATTCTTTGGCTATGGAAATTGGATTAATAGTTGAAATACATAAAAATCTTATTTTGGCTATGCTTCAATGCTATTTTTTCTCCACTCAATAGTGAAATTAAATAGATGTCTTATGACAATATTCACGGAAAGTTGCTGCAATATCTGAATTTCCTGACTATTACGCACGTGTTGATAATTTTATTTTCGATTATTCCGATTTATATGCTCTTGACCTAAATTATGAGTGGGCCCTGTTTTCAGCTTAATCCTCTTGAGTCCACCTAGCACCTCAATGTGTTTTTCTCACATTTTTGTAAATTTTTGATAATTTTTTGTCGAGATAGAGCTGTAGGGTTCACTGCTTTTGATTTAACCCATTATGGAATATTTTTTAGCTCATTATTACTAGTTTGTCATGAATATAGATTGATATCTTTTCATTTACCTTGTGTGTCCCAAAACCAGGTAGTTGAAGACAGTGATGTTGTCATATTATCTGTGAAGCCTCAAGTTGGTGTTGTTCTAGCTTATCTGTTCGCTCCTTTTCCCCTGTTCTGCAAACTTTTATTTGTGTTAGTTTCTGGAAACTTTCAATCTATCAAGGTGCTAAGAGTAGATTGGACAAGTGTCTAGGTTCTTTCTTCTTATTTTCAGATGAGCTATTGAAATGCAAAATGACAAAATTTCATCTGTATTGACCTGTTTTACAAGTAACATGAATTAGTTGCAATCATTACATTGAAATAAACATATCTGGTCTATTCTAGTAACTTTCTAGAGAAGAAAAAATGAGGCTAATGTGGCCTGTTCTAGTAACTTTCTTTTTTCATGGAATGTACAGCATACATATTTTTTAGCAATAGAGGCTTTGGCTGACGGAGGGGTGGCTGCCGGTCTTCCTAGGGATCTAGCACTCGGGCTAGCTTCTCAAACTGTAAGCCAACGGATATGTTACTTTATCATGCTAAATTAAATGTTTCTGTGCAAGCTTGTTATCATTACCTATTCAAAAACACGAAATTGTTTAATGCAATGTTTCATCTTTATTTTATTTTATTTTATTTTTTTCCTTCTTCTGTCTTTAGATTAGAATGAATTGTTGAAATGTGTTGATCCGCCTCATCTAAAAGCTTGAGTTGTTAGAGAAGAGACAAACTTATTTATTTAGAATATATGTCTTCTAACTCGACTCCTCACATGAAGACTTAAATACATTTTTTTCCAATCTAAGTCTTGAATTCGGGGAATGTGCCTGCTCTGATTTATGATGAACAACTTGTGTAGTGCCTGAAGGCATCAAAACTCCATTCAACCTCAGCTATTGAACTGTTACAGGTATTGGGAGCAGCATCAATGGCAGTTAATACATGAAAGCACCCCGGTCAACTGAAAGATGACGTTGCATCTCCTGGAGGGACAACTATAGCTGGCATTCATGAGTTGGAGAAGGCTGGTTTTCGGGGAATTTTGTTGAATGCAGTTGTCGCTGCCAGCAACTGCAGCCGAGAACTTTCTAATAACTAGTTTTACCATATTCAATGGATTAAAGTTGAGGCAGGTATAAACAAAACTCTTGCTCAACCTTATTTCCCTTCGACCTTGCACCATTGGTTTTTCCTTTCATAAGATGTTGATATTTCTATCATTAAATTTAACATTTGTAATAACACTAATTTGATAGATTTGAAGTATAATCATACAAACATAGAATAATACAATGAATTCAAAAGCATCAAAACTGTCTTGTTTGGAAGAGTTGAAACACTTCTCAACTAAAACTTGAAGGGCAGAACTTGAAACACGCACCTTACTTAGGGATTCAATGTGTAATAGGTCCGGAGAAAAGTTTTGCAAAGAAGAAAAGGCAATGAAAGTCCACATATTGCAAAAATTTTAATTTTTCATGTACATAATCATTTACAGGTTAATGTACCGATTGATGACATGACATTGTATTAAAATTTAATTGATTTCATTTTCTCCTTTTTTTTACGTCTCTCTCTCTCTCTCTCTCTTCTAAACTGTATTTTTCTCTTTATCTATGCATCAATATGAAAATAATTATGTACAAGTAGCATTACTCTCATATCATCAGTTATAGGGGCGAGGTCAAGTTCGCAAATATCAATCTCTTTGATTTCTCCCACATCGCTTTCGAGGGTGGTGAAGAGTGGGTGTGTGTCTTTTTTTTTTTTTGGTGTGTGCGTAGTTCATTCACATCTTCTGGTTTAACAGTGAACGATTTCAAGAAACTAACATTAAATACCATGCTAATGTCAGTTTGCTCCTTCATATGCAATCATGTGTATAAAGAAGAGCTTGGAATAAGTAGTGAAAAGCCAAACCGAGAGTTGAAGTTGCCCATAGAATTTGAACTTAATATTCTTCAAACGATACGAACTAGGTTTGAAGTAGATGCTTTTGCTTTGAGATGGGTGACTGAACGACATTGAAGATTAAAAGTAAGAGTTTTGCCCACAATTTCTTGAAGAACCACACAAGTTCTTCAACACCAAATCGATCCCAATTTATACAAAGTGCTATTTCAACGTCAAGGATGAATCTACTACGATCAGGGCTCAGATTTTCCCGTATCCAACATTCCAAACACCCTTCAACAAACTTGCCCAAATCCGAATCCAACACTTAAAAGGATTAGTCCTTGAGACCACAAGAGAGTCATTCACCAAGCATAAGGGAAATCACAAAAAAATCAATCACAAATTAGTTTGCTGTACAAATTAGAAAAATAAAAAATCGCGTAAAAGGCAAATTCAGGGTTTTTTACTTACTCATTCGAATTTTCTTTGTCGGAAAAAATTGCTAATTGAATTTAAGCTCCAAACCACATGGGACTTCGTTAGTAATTTACATCACACGACACGTATGAGCACACTCACACCACCATATTCTTTGATAGATTATAAATGATACTACCTCCGTCCCATAAAGATATGATTGTTTCTACTTTCACACGAATTAAGAAAATGTAATTAATATAGTTGAAAATATAATTTTTTCTTATATTTTTCTAATATACCCTACATTAAATAATAATTTAAATATGTACATTATATATGGACATATTAGAAAAAAAATCTATATTTTCAATAAGGAAAATGACTTATAAATTGAGACAAACAAAAAAGAAAATGGAGCCTATCTTTATGAGACGGAAGTAGTAGATTATAACTTAGTTTTGGAATTTAATTTCCTTAGCTAACTTATAATTGATATATGATCTTGCATGCATATAATTAATTAATTAATTATGAAGTTATTATGTTTAATGTATTTTACATCTTTCACTGTATAAATACGATTAGTTGATATATATTGAACTAAATGAATAATTTAGTTTAATTTCTAAAAATATTATTTGGTTCACAGTTCAACTTAAAAATTAATTAATTGAGCAAAATTCTACTAACTTTATGTCGTATTTGAATTTTGCAGACTAAATCCCTAATTTGAAGATGAATAAAGCAAAAAGAAAGTGATTTCGAGCTTTAACTGTCCAAATGATGGCATTATATGAAGTCGGGAAATTACAGGACTCAATTTGACGTACTCAAAAAGTTAATTGGATGATTTCACAAATTTTTAGGATTTAATTAACATTTGAAAAGTTTGCGGACCAAGTTGAATACTTTGAAAAGCTGAAGGACCAAATTTGAAGAAACGTGATGAGATCGGATGTTGGAGGTTGAAAGTTCAAGGACCATTTGGTTTTGGTTCTAAGAGAACCAAACCACGAACCTATGGTTTTTAATTTTTGATAATTGAATCAAATGAAATTTTTAAAGATGAGAATCGAACCATTCGGTTCTAGTTTGGTTTGGTTTGGTTTCGCTCTAGTTCTATTATTTATATTTTCAAATTTGCACCATATCCATAAGTTAGTAAGATATACCTAAATCAAAAAAATAACATCAAAGTAGAAGTTCTTAATGGAACCAACTGTTTGCTTGCCATCTATCTTAGTGCATTTATAAGTAGAAGTTTTAAAATGCTTTTGCAATGTAGTTCCATTACACTTATAGACTTCCTTACTATAATTGCATTTTGCAGTACTCTTCCCTCTCGATAACTTCGTGAAATGTGCCCATATGTCCGACCTTTCTGTAGGCTGTACACAATTAAGAAAAATGATTTAAATGGGATTCAAATGAGCTGTCTCCAATTTCTCATGACAAGAACAATGATTCAAATGAATACAATTTAGAGTGTACACAATTAATGAGTTGTTTCCAAAGATCCAGAATCGATTAATGGATTGTCACCAATTAATGTGTTGTCTCCAATTAATACAAAATGAAGGTTTCCATTAATTAAAAAATATATATAAATTAAGTTTGGTTCTGGTTCTATAACTAGAATGGAACCAGAACCAAAATCATTAATTTTTTTTTTTCAATCGAATCGAACCGCTCTGTTTGGTTCGATTCTCAGTTAGTTTGATTGATTTGGACATTTTGTTCACCCCTAGGTTTTACATGTAGTGTAAAACTTAAATTTGGTTGAATTAGATTATTTTGAGACCCAATTTTAGGTCTTTTTGAATATATATAATTCTTGAGGAATACTACAAGAAATTCATCAAGGCTGGATGATTTTGAAGAAGGAAAAGGTGACGCCCGAGATCGTTGAAGAGATTCAACATTAAGGGTTGTACCCATTTTTTCTTCTAATTTATCCTGATTATGTATTCATTGTCTACCTTTTATTTTTGTGATCAAAACGTGAAAAACTAAACTTTTGTTGCTATGATTATTGATGAACCTTAAATTCTATAAATTGCTCATTTTTGGTTTTAGTTTTTGATGGGTTGATTTCTTGTTATTAAATTTTTTTGACATCCTATTATCAACTAATTTAGAATTGTTTTTAGAATTTGTGTTGATACCGAGAGGTACTACGTGTTCTAGCTCAAATAATTAACAATATTAAGTCGTATAGGAGATAGAAATATACTTCTATATTTAAGTGTAATCTTAATTAATATTCTTGTTTTGTTTTACATTTTTATCTATTCGCATCCTTTACAGAGACACAGTAGACCGTAAGAAAAAAAATTGAATTTATATATCTTGAGAGAGAGTTAGCATACAAGTAATATTGATTGTTAACATAAAAAAGGATCGATTAATAACAATTAATTGATGATTAAAGTAGATTAACAATGGTGGATTCATGATTCTAGTGCTTTTCGTGTCTATGTTAAACTCCAAATTTGCCTAGTTTTAATGGCTTAATTCAATTAATTAGATATAATCACTTTCAAACTTAATCCATAAAATGTGTGTGTGTGTCTTGATTAAAGCTAGTTTTTAATTAGAGTTAATAAGTAGACAACTAGTTCTCGTGAGTTCGACTCTTGATTCTTTATTATATTACTTGTATACATTATCGTCCACTTGCTGATTAATATCGCAATAGGCTAGAAGGCCAAATTGGAGACTTTCGATGGAAAGGAAAAAAAATTACCATTTGGGAACATAAAATGTATGCAATACTGGCACAATAAAGGATCTCCAAGACTTTGGATGACCCTATAAAGTATCCGATGCACTTAAGACTAAACCAAATTATTTTGCTGAAGTGAATGAAGTTGCATATTTTGGAATGCGGAAGCAAAATTACCTAGAAATTAAAAATTTCCTTAATTCAATAAAAAAGATCGTCTAGACGTTCACGTGTATATTATATCATGGATAAAGGATTCAAATTTTTACCTAAATTCGATGATCAATTCTTTAATTAACTCTGAATCTCGAGTTTCCAGCCTTTTAATTCCAAGAATTCGATGTTTCAAACCTCCAAATCATCTATGATATTTTTCAAAGTCAAGACTATACTGTTGGGTGTACACCTTCTTTTAATGAAATCAAGAAACTAATTCTTGGACCGAATAATTGAATGAAGAAAAATATTTTATTTTCTCTATTTTTCGCTCTCCAAATTTGAACACTATGGAATTATGTATTATAATTGTTGTAGAATTCTAGGTTCTATCTAGTTTCTATTTATAGAGATAGAATAGCTCCAATCCTTGTACAATAATAATTCCATATTGAAATGTGAGTTTTAATTAAAATCCAAGTAGGAGTTTTAATTAAAGTACAAATCCAATTAGTTTACATTTAATTACATGTGTGGTCCTAGAATTTCAATTATAATTATAATTAAATTTACAACTCTCATAGTAATTACAACTAAGTACAAAATTTTATTGTAATTACAATTAAGCACAAAACTATTATAATTATCGTAATTAAGTTCAAATATTTTATAGAGCTACCACATGGATCTGATTGGACATTTATTATCCAAACTCCAATAATTAGATCCTGTCTAGTCGACCCTAGACCACTATATCTAATTATTAGTCTTTGCTTTTTTCACTGAAAACAAAATATTGAACTCTTTGAATATAAAAGATCACAGAAGCCAATAAATCTGCAGTGCTTTTTTTTGACCTGCTGTATATGTATTTCATCCTTGTTCAAGATTCGATAATTAGGTACGAGTATAAATGACCATTTTACCCTTCAAATTATTCTCACTAAGTTAAGTACCATTTTCTTCAACAGTCCTGGAAACTAATTTTTAGGATAACCGTTGGTTTTCCTAAATATTTAGGAGGTTAGGAAAACCAACG